>QYTT01092676.1:5632-32397 GCA_006980735.1 Dasypogon diadema
CAGTTTTTGTATTCTAAAAGTGGAACTTTTATTTTCACTTTAAGACTACTAAAAGTCAAAAACGTGAATTGTGCAGAGCGCCCAAGAGTATACAAAAATATAATACAAAAATGGATTTAAAATACCATATCAAAAGGAGTATTTCATACCCTTTTCTTGTGTATATTTACAAACAAAATTATATAGCGATTGTACATTTACTCACTTAAAAGGAGTGACGAAAACGCATTCGTTGTGAAATTTTACACCATGAACTGTTCATATTTCCATCGATATGTGTAATTTTTTTAAACAAAAATTGCGCGTTTTTACCTATAAATTTATGCAAAAATTATTGGTGTAATTTCGCTCTTTTAATACTAGGTTTTTAATTGCCTCATATAATAGGAGTGAATTTACACGGATTTTTTTTAGAGTGTACTTATTTAAGCCCTTCTTTCAATAACCATGCACAAGGATGATCCTAGAGATGCAACACATAATAAATTAAGCAAACAAAGCTAAAACGCAATTTTTTCAGACCTTCAAATACGCTTTTCTGGAAACAACGAGTTTACAAATTCATGGTTTACGCATGGTGGTATATTTAACACTTCATCACCTTTTATAACAACATAGACGATTATTTGCACTTCACATTTATACAAACTAAATTTTCTCGAGCAGTAGAGCAATATCAAACATAGAAAGCTGGGTGAAGTTGCGACACCTTAACCGCACCACAATAAAATATGTAATTCACGTGTAACAATAAAATCGTGGATGGCATTCAAATAGAATGTTATTGAGATAACATATGCCCAAACATAGAGAAACGGGGATCCTCGTAACTGGAAAAGTCTAGAAGATTTCCCGTCACCATTGTATCACCGAGTCTCTATTTCCCTATGACCTTGTTCGGTTAGATTAGGTGAGATGCACCTTAAATGGAGCGTTCAAGATTCATGGTTTCCATTGTGGCGGTCCGTGATCAATTGATTTTCTCAGCTAATTTCCACCATATCCGAGGTTGTCTAGAACGGACAAATCTTTTCAATGCGAATCATACATTGCAATAACTTGTGGTTTTCGCCTGTTATAACCGCAACAGAAAAGCACCACAGCATATTGAGGTGTTCTCATTCGTTATTTTTCACGTGCTTTAGCTGATCTGGTCATTTTTTTATTTTCTAGTGCAATGATGTAACACTATAACGTTTCATGTCTTGCTTGCACAAATTAGTTACACTTTTTCTGGGAACTTTCTTTTGCTTGTTTTATTACAGGTTTTTGCTACGGTTCATACGAATCGAGATCGAGACCTTTTCCGGAGGGATCAATTCTTCATCAACAAAAAACTTTCCAAGTTTGTAGTTTCGGTGGATTTGATCTAGTTGAATGCCCCAAACTACATGATTCATGATTTCAAGGTGTTAGATTTTGTTTTTCTAAGGCACTTTTGTGAGTCAGGTTTTTGTCGCCCTGAAGACATCGGACACCCAGGTTAAATGGTATGCAGTGAAATTATGGAAATTTGTCGTGTTTGTTTTTCATGGTATTGATTAATGTTGTCAGATTTGTTTAAAAGTGAAATGACCGTGGTGAAGGTATTCGTTGTGTAATTGTAAAATTTTTGGAGATTTTTTTACGACACAGCCAAAGCTGGAAGAAATGCCATATGATGCTAAGCGTAACTTTGATCAGAAAAGGGAAATATGGAATCAGAAAGTTGAGGTAAGTAGATACCAAGTGCTCATGCTGCTCAACAGCTGGAAAGAAAATTGAACGATGGTTCCACATCAGAAATCATGAAATTTCACGGAAAGGCAAAATTTTGTAAAATTTCATTTGAAATTTCTCCAAATTTATTGGAAAAAAACAAACCACTGGTAGATAACTTAAGTGTTGAAGTTCGAATTTCATGAATAAAAATGTAGAAGATTTTGTAGGTAGTGAAGTGATACGCAGCACTACAGAACAGGAGGATCAGAAGATCATCAAACTTTTAAAAATCAAAAATCCCGAAATATTACTCCGACAGGCGCGGACAACATTTTTTTTTGGAAAAGCATCTATGATGCAACTTTCCAAATTCACAGGTCCTTGAAAGAATCAAATGCCATCTATAACTAAACTATCCAGTTACTAGTTACCTTGTTAAATTTAATATAAAATCTATTTTCGGTTCGCACTTAACTAAACCATTTTTTTAGAGGTGTTATCACTAGCTCTGTTTACCACTAAATGAATTCATTTTACGACGACAAGGGGCACTATCTTGGAGGGATAGTCACAATTGAATACTACGAAACTCACAAGCAAGTGATGTGTTTTTTAAAACCACTAAACATGTGATAGTTCGCACTGTAAAAAAAAACTCATCAACGTGGTTTAATTAAGAGTACATACAAGTTTTATGGAGAAGGTAATCGCGGTTGGGCACTGTTTATGTACAAGATGGGTGAGAGAAAATCATAAAAAAGTGCTTTATATTAAATCACATTCTTATCAAACGCCGTATCTCTTCTATCCTTGAACAGAATTGCAAATATCTTAGATCCTTGGAAGAATTTTTCTGTACCGACACCGACTCATCCGAATTTTCACACATTTTTACCTACAATGTGATAATTTGCATGCCTTTAAACATTGTCTGTTCTGTCAATAGGTCAAAAATATATTTCCTTTTTTTTCTATTTCAATACAATTACGCTTTGTACTTTAGTCAGTCACTATAATATGGAAACGCGTTGTGCCTTAGCATTTTGAAAATCGCTGAAAAGCGATCATATTCAAAATGAAGGAAAATAATAACTAATAAAACGTAACGAGAAATCATGGTATTACCAGTTCTCAACATGTTAAATTTTTAGAGAATTTTAATCTTATCCCTACAGAAAAATTTATATGAAATTAAGTGCACTATAACTGTGCCAATACCTACTACAATGGTCATTGGATCATATCATCAATATTTTTTACTGGTTATGAGTTTTGTAAGTCATCTAAAAACATATCAGAAAAACTCAAATTAAGTCTTCCACAGGCAATAATTCCTTCTTTATTGAAATCAATAAAAAAGGCAAGGGAACTTAATTTTTTTATCGATATTGCTCATTTTGATTAAAATTTTTGAATTCTTTTATGTGGCTCTGCATTGCTGTGACGCGGCCACAACATTAAATCTTGTACTTATTCGCCGCGTAACACCAGCGCAGAGTCATACAAAAGCAAAATTTATGAAAACTAATTTTTATTTCAAATAATATTAGAGCACATACAATCGCAACGTTCAATATGTGACCCTGCGCTGGGATCACATGTCCATTCGATTTTTTTAAGGTAGTGCCTAAGCTCAAGGGACAACCATATGATGCACACAGCGCAGCTTAAACAGCGGAAAAGAAAATGTGAAAATTTTAACCTGACAAATGTTTGCAACACACAATTTTTGGTATGAAATTTTCACTATTCAACATCCTAGTGACTTCGAAAGTACAATTCTCGTCAGTAGAATTCCCTCAATCTGTACAGGATTCGAACCCACGCCCATTGAAGAGAATACCTGCAGACGTGCACTTCAGCCCGCTCAGCCACCAGCTTTAGGGTCACCCGGCACTCTATCAATAAATCAACCGATTAATTTTGAAGGGTGCAGATGAAAGATTTGATTTACCTTTTGTTTTTTTTTGTTTTTTTTTCTTTTAATATTTTCCTGCTTTTTCTCTTTTTTTTTGAAGACTGAAGGGAGTACCGTGCGCATACATTTTTTTATTTTTTTATCAGCTCAATACATGCAAGAACCATGAATTAGATGAAATTCTTAGGGCTCCTAATATGGTAAATTCCACAAAAGCTGATGAATCTATATGGCTTGATCACGTGTCCAAGATGAACAAAATTGCCTTGGAAGGATCCTCATAGTGTCTGAAAACGTTAACCTTTTATTGGTGCGACGCTGCATGTTATTGTACAATATTTTCCTCAATATGAAACAAACCATCGACCTTGACTAATAAAACTGAATTTTGCTTCTTTATATGGAGAGCAATACTTCATAGAAAATTAATCACAAATTAATTAAAAATTAATCATTACAGAAAAGACTTGGAACTGTTATTGGAATTTTCAAGTTTGTAAATACACTTGGCTTAAGTTTTGCATTTAAATTTTTTAATTATGTACGCTATATGCGAATTATTTCTAATTGTACAAAATACCTAACTATTTATCTATTAAGGAAAACGAATTTTAATTAATACCCAGCTAGAACCATTATCGATAAATGGCACGTATGAAGATTTTTTTCAAATATAAATTGAACTCACCCAGACTTTTCATCATCCTCATTTTCGAAGCGAAATCCTTTGTCCTCAGTAACCATATAAGAAGGAAGTGACTGGATTATAGTATTGGCCTTGTCATTGTAAGATCCCAACATTTCACGGTACTTGGAGTACACTAATCGTTTCAATTGGGGATTAGCTTGCTGAGGTTGCAAAGTTGCTGCCATTTTCCTTGATTATTTCTCACTTAACCTCTGAATTAAACTTTTAAGTCGTTAAAAATAATTCTCAAGAATTTGATTGTCTTGCTTCTGACCGGCACTGACAAATGACCCCTTCAGATCATCAATCGATAGAATCACTTCACTCTTAAAAACGTCTACCGTCTACCGGGTAAGAATGAGTCACTTCGATCGGAATTTCTGATTAAATTACTCAAAACCGAAATTTGAACACTTGAAAAGAATTTGACCAGCATGGGTCCCACGGGCAGGTAATAATCCGTCTACAAGATTCTCAAGTGGTGAAGTATCTCAGCTGGTTACAAGTTACACAGGCCGCACAAAGCACAACGGCCTGCGATACCAAGATCGGTTTTACTTACGAAACCGGGAACAAGTCTAGGAAGCAATTCTAGCCGTTATGGAACAACTAGTCCAGCGGCTAACTGGACAGTTGCATTGGCTAATACACTTGATAAATTGGATTGCACATGAGTCACCACGGAAATGCACTAAAAGCACTGCGTCGAGGGCTTGAACTGTGAATGAATGGGAGATATTCTCATGAATGATCGTCCGCGTCAAAGCTCTTTATCACAATGATCAGTGATTGATTATAACGTTCGCGCAAGGCTTCCGTCTGAAAAGACGTTGACTAATTTTTGAAATTTTCCGCTGAAGACGGCAAGCTGACTAAACACTGCCACTGCAAGCAAATAATATGTTACGTCTCAGATTCACCCACTAAGTCACTAGTCACCAAACAAAGATAAGATCTTTTGCTGAGAATTTACATTCGTTAAATGCGACTTTTCTATACGATCGTCGCTAGTTGACTGTGACTAAACGACTACTTGATCCGACCGAGCTTACTCAAATGACCATCAAAAGTTATTGTCGAACCAAGTTGGGTACCCGGTGCCCGCTAGTAAGACTGGTTGACTGGCCACAGCCTTCGTGTAGATACCATGTTAACGCAAGAAAAAGCAGAGACGACAACCGCGATCTGAAACTCAAACAGACTCCTCATGCCAAAAAGATCAAAAAACCAAAATGTGGTTGAGAGATGCAATCTGAAGAAGGCAAGACAGGCTAGATGGCAGGTAAATATTCGATTGTTTGTCCGCACGTGTGCTGATTTCTGTTTCATTTCAGTGGAAACTGTCGGCCAAAAAAACTTTTAAAATCCTTCTAACTCAGAGATGATTGAACCTTGCTCTCTTTTTCTAGGTAAGATCGGATTGAATCTCCAGACGAGGCAGATTTATTCTAGAAAGCAAGCTGTCGACCTATGTATTTCTAGGTTTTAAGACTCTATTCACGATGCAGTGTAGGTGGGCCCAGGAACATATCTTTGTCAGTTTATTTTATTACAAAATCCTGGGGAATCGTTTCTAACCAGGTTCAATTCAATCGGAAAATATTACGCCAGATGTTGGCTTCATGCCGGACTAAAATCTTCGGCTAGATGCTGTTTGTTTCGCTAATTCATTTTCCACTTTCGATTTTATTTATAGGCTCGATTTCGTCCTCTAAAATTGTGTACGGACACGGACACGCAGTAGTTTAAGAAATTTATTTTTTGCTTTTACTAAAAAACTTATTTTGTCTTCGTGCGTAATTTTCAGTGGAGTAACCTTTTCGGCTGCCTCGAGTCGAGGTGTACTGAACTCAGCTGAGTAATAGATAAAAATAAAGTTTTATTACAACAGTTAAGGTTGGTGCTGATGATATCGAAAATTTTGGTGGTTGAACTTTATTAACAGATCTTGTTGCGGAAGTAAAAACTGAAACGTGTGTAACTTTTATTACTTTTTAAATAAAATTTATTAGTAAGAGCCTTAATGCTTCACGGTCGCACGTAAAGGCAACAAAATGCACTTTTCGTGGGTTAAGTTCATACTTGCCTCATACATGTATCCATTTCTTACCTAAAGAAATATACTTAAAAAAGATAAAAAAAAAGAATATAAAAGGCATTTTACATTGATACGATTATAAATGTGAAACGATTTGTTTTAGAATGCTTTCATTAACAGCGGATAACTGAAGACTTAGGATATTAGATTGTGTTGTCATAATGAAAGAAAATATTCGAATTTGCTTGAAATTCAAAGCAAACAAGAGATTTTTTGAAAAAAAAACAAACTGACCACATATTTTGGAGATAAAACTTCTGAAATAATCTTTTTGCTACATAGTCGTATAGTAACTATCTATTATTATCTATTTCCCGTTCAACACTTAAGTCACCGGCATTTTTCACGAATTTTCTACACGCATGTAAAAAATATAACTTTGCAAATGTATTTAAGTAATTGTTTCATTTAGATACGTAAATGCAAATTAAGCAATACACATTTATTTATATATATATATATTATACATATATATATATAATTCATACCGCCTCAAGCAATAGAAATAAATCTTAGACTCGGTCAGAGTCACCCCCTTGCTGGTTCCTGAGTGATGACTGACGGGCGGACCAGCCCACGACAAAGTGGGCAAACGCTCTGAACCTGCCGGCCGGTGTGCGACAGCTTTTTTAGATGCACAGACCCAGACCTAGACTTGAATTTATTTTGCATATTTAACACGTTAAATGCCACGCCGGTCCGTGGGGAGCGGCACTTGAAAGCTCTCTCCGGACAAATGCATTTTACCAAGAAATTCTCTCACGAAAGCTTTTATGCTAATTTGGACAGTCAACGTGTTAAGCAGTGGTAGGACATACTACATTATCCAAAAAAGCTTTCAAGCTCATTGGCAATGAGGCGATTACTTCTAAAATCGATTCCCTGGAGCACAGACGTAATGTCGCTTGCCTAATGCTCTTTTTTCGTTACTTCAATGAACATTGTTCTAACGAATTCTATGGTATGATTTCTAAGTATGCACGTACCCTAAGAAAATTGCAGCATAAAGTTTGGATATTGTGAGATCTTTACCGCGAAAGCATGGTTAAGAGGGCTCAGTTAATCCAGATTCTACTGTCAAGTAGATATTCACAAAAAATCTATTCACAGTCTACTTTCATTACATGTGAGTGCGCTGATCAAAGTTGTCCCCACATGCTTTTTTCAATCATTTTATTTCTTACCTTGAAAATTTTTTCCACCAAGAATATAATGTTTTAAGTAAAACAGAATGTCACACCCTTTACAAGCCCTTCAAATAAAAAAAGAATCTCAATTCGATATCCTAAATCCGTTAAAAGTTCTTAGCATTTATATGGGATCAATGTAGAAGTTGTTCCAACGTCTGCACGAGTCCGGAAAACATTAATGCCATTCGCAATTTGGTTTTTGATTGGAATTTTTTGTTCAGATTTTTGATTTTGACTGCTTCTTTGATTTCTTTTTTTTTGGTATTTGCATATAGGCTTGAATTTAGATACTCCATTTCACTGAGGAATATGCTGTTCTTATTTATGAAGAAGCAGGTAGAAACGCTGCAGAGACGCAAAGTATTCATAAAAATATATTATATCCTAACAGACGCACTCCAAGTAGACGATCTTTGGATTATGTTTGTCGTCAAACGTAAACCCTTAAATTCGCTATGGTGCGGAAGAAAGAGATTGATTCTGTTTTTGAAGACTGGGTTTAAGGTCGAATTCAAGCATCCGCAAAATTGCTTATAAAGTCAGAGAACACCCAAGTACTGCTCATAGAATTCATAATTTGTACCATTATCAGCGGATTCAGGGACTACTAGATGCGGATCATTCACGTAGACTGATATTTTTTGAATGTTTGCTTCATAACAAAGCAAAAATGATATCAAATTTGTGTCAAAAATTCTTTTTACAGATGTATCAATTTTACTACGCTTTATATATTTATTATACTTTTAGACTTCGCTTTTATTAGTGCATTAGGAAGATTTCTTTTGTGAACAAATTTGTAAGAAATCGAACTTTTAGAATATTTTAATTAAAATTTGGTTTTTGTTAAAGTTTTTAATCCGTAAAATAGTAATGTGATGTAAATAAAATAAAATAAATCATATAAATCATGATAAGTTAGCACTGTGATTGCGAAATAACTACCCAATTGCATACAAAACATATTCCAAATGCAAAATCCCATATCTTATGTCCATTATTTAAATTCGTATTGAAATATTACTTTCCTGGTGGCGCCTTATTGGCGTCATTTTCTTGAAGACAAATAATCCAACAACTTCCCGTTTTTGTACTTCAATTTACGATTTATCTGTGATTTATCGACTTTTAAGCTGCGAATTGATAGTAAAAATGGACTGCGCTCAATGACAAGTTTTGTTGAGGCAAGAGTAAGCAAAGAAATATTTTCAGTGGCAGAAAGTAGCTCTCTTCTTAGAGTTTGTTTGGTATTTTAATTCTATTATACAACGCGACGGATTATTTAGATTTCAAGTCAAAGAAAAGTTAATAACATGACCCGATAAAAAGTAAGAAAAAAGTGAAAGCTTAATTAATTTTTGTAGTTATTTGTGCTAATCTTTTTATCAAATGGATTGATGGATATTACGAATTGGTTGTATGGTAAATTTTATGGATTTATATAGATTTATACATGGTATGCTAATCTTATACAGTGCGAATTTTATGATTAAGTCATGTGCAGAGAAATTGAAAAGAAAATGTCTGACTTGGTTAGTCACTGTGGAATTTCGAATTATGTCACTTTGAAAGGTGTGGAATTTGAACAAATTTATCCAATTAAAATTCAAAATGAAAAAGAATGTCTTTATTTTTAATATATATTATCCAACAGTAAATTGTTATTAATTATGGACTATGGGAAATATAATACAATGAACGCCAGATATTTTGGTGCTACTAAAGCCGGTTGATATCATAAAAACATTAATAAAACTGTATAGTTCTTCTTGCAGGTTAGTTCCCCAAATCAATGAAATAATGACAAAGTTCCGGACAATTTTTCCTATACATGGACCTATACGAAATTTCACAGTACACGACTAAAATTTTGAAATTTAGATTGACATGAACACTACAAGGTGGTAATCTTGCAACGTATGAAGCTGAAAGGCCTAGTAAAACCAACGCGTCAAGCGCGTAATTTATTTGCATAAGCAAATTTCAAATTACAACTAAAAAATGGAAATGAATAGGAATTTTTCATTCCCGCGTCCCGCATCGGTGACCAGCATTTAAAAGCTCTCTCACGACAAAGGCATTTTAACACGGAAATCTCTCGCAAAAGCTTTTATGCTAATTGTGGCAATCAACGTGTTAAATAAGTGTTCCAAATGATTGATCGTCAGGGAAAGAATAATCTTTATAAATCGAGGTGAAAATAGGTGCTGGACCTATTAAGTCAGAACATACTGTGAAAATGGGTTTTTAAACTTCGTCCTCATTGAAACAATGAAAAGAGAAATCACACTCATAAAAATTACTCAAATGATGACAGCAGTAGCAGTGAAGTTGTTTTTTTTTTAACTCCAATGCCAAATCTTTTAAGGTTCTTCCACAGAATTATCGGCGTCAAGTTAGGGTTCAATTTTGAAGCAAGGTACTCTCGTTTAGCTTTATGTAACGCTCAGTTGGTCCATTTACGAGCCGACAAATTAGAGTCTTTGGGTATTATTGGACTTAATTTTATGATGAAGGCAGTCGAAGTATTCTCTTTTCGAGACGAAAGAAGTAATAAGTAATCGGTTTTTTCTAACCAGAGTTAGGAAGCCTATACGCGTTTGATTCCAAGTTTTCAATACAAGGTTCGTTTTTAATCATCCCCTAATAATTATCCCCAGCCAGGGAACTACCAGATCAGTCCGGATAGCAATACCCCGTCAGGTGGCTTATAGAAAGCGAAGGAATTATAAAAAAGCAACTTTGTTTTATATTAGTATCAAAAGCATTAGTTAATTGCGAAAGAGACATAAAAATTCTCGATCACTTTTAAGATTCGGGTCTTGCATTTTCACATTGTGATGATTTATTTGAATAACTAAATGACTACAAAACTGTCAACACCTCCCTGTGTGAGATAAGTCTTTATCACATTTAAATTGTGGAATGTCGAAAGATTTACAATCCTAAAACATGTGAATCTTCGCGCTTTCGTAATTGCTAAGGAATTTTTATAATTATTTGAGAGGTTTTCGTGAGGGGAAACTAATATTTCAAACGTTTATGCAGAATTCCCACAGTTGAAATGAACTTAAATAAAATAAGGATTTGTTGTTAAAAATAGAAAATTTCCACTCAACATTTTCATCGGACAAGTACAGCCTAAATTGGTGAATGCAACCTCTCTGTTATGCGAAAAATTATCATCAATTTCCATAAATCTTTCTCTTAAGGCAGGTGATAATACTCGTTTTTATGGACAAACAAATTCAAGTGATAGCTGATTGCGTTGAACACGTGTCAATCCAAGGTGAATTTCGCCAGAGGCCTTTTGTGTGGTTGCAGATGGAAAAGGAAAGTGACCGTTGATCAAGTCCACAGTGCTCATTGACCGTTGGCGAAAGTCGGCCTTAACTGACTCTTCATAAATCATAAGGAGTCGATCCAAAACAAAACCCTTTCAATGTGCGCGGTATGTCCAGGAATTTCTACAGAGACAGTCAAGTTTTGTTTCTTCAACGTGTTGTACTTTTTAGGAAACAGTAACCGCATATAAGTAACGACTGCGATGGTGACTTTTCCTTTTGGGATGCATTTTAAATACCCGTCCAAGTTGGACCGTTCAATTGCAAAAGGAAGAGGCACTGAACCTCTATGGTTGGACAGACTCCAAAAACCGGATCCCTGCACCAACGGGGTAAAGAGATGCTGAAAGGCGATTTTCTGGGTTGTTCTTAAGATCTGCGTGCGGTGCGAGCGCGCCGACCACTGTCCATATCCAGATAAAATTTCTTCTTTACGTGTTGCATTAAAATTTAAAA
Organism: Dasypogon diadema; assembly: GCA_006980735.1. Classification (NCBI taxonomy): domain Eukaryota; kingdom Metazoa; phylum Arthropoda; class Insecta; order Diptera; family Asilidae; genus Dasypogon; species Dasypogon diadema. The sequence goes on from QYTT01092676.1 coordinate 17,028, forward strand.
TTGCAATATATTCCTTGTCTGATTGCTAACAGGGCCATTATGAAATGCGCCACATTAGAATATGACGAACCAAATGAACACTTTATTTTGCATTATCTTTTTTGGTGTATTTTTGCGACGCAATGGAAAATGTTTTGCAAGTTCACTGTTGATAAAGTGGAGGAGTCAAATTGCGCTCACGTTATCTGAGGAATTTATCACGCTATCGCCGAGAAATTTGTTTTGCTCGCTGAAGGCCAATCTTTATGTTTTGTTTACTAAATATTCTGGTTCTGCGATTTAATGCATTTTTCTACTGGCAATGAAGTTGTGACTCGTTCTAGGCAGTCTTAATATTTTGGTTTTCTTCTAGATTTTGCCCTCTTTTCCAAGAAATTTCTTCAGTTTTCCCAAAATTTTTATTTGTTTTCAAAGTACTCGAACGTTACGTAACAAATACATTTTAAATTTTGAATTAAGAGTAACAAATTTATGTATTTAACCATTAGCAATAATATCTAACTATCTAATCTGTTATGTTTGCAATTAAACAACACTTCTGCATTCAGAACTATCTGAAGGTAGTCCCTAAAACGTTGAGTGTGGCGCCGGTTCCCAGGGACCGGCATTTGAAAGCTCTCTCAATACAAATGTATTTTAACACGTAATTCTCTCACAAAAGCTTTTATGCTAATTGCTGCACTCAATGTGTTTAAATTTAATGTGATTACATATTATTTCGGGAAAAAGAGATGAAAAATCAGTTTTTCTGTCTTTTGACAAACTTTTTAATTCCGTTATTATGCTAAAACTACGGAAACAATGATTTTAAAACGAATTTATTTCTGCTTGTCTGAGAGATCCTATCAAATGCTTTTCCAGAATTTCAGCTCAAGAGTCATAAAAGCCACACCTGGGGTGCCCCAGGCAAGTCACCTTAGTGGCCTTATTTTTATTCTATCTATTAATGATATTGTGTGCCTTTTGAAACATTCCAGTGTTTTTATCTACGTTAAATATATTTATGAAAATGTTTTCGTGATATCAGTGACTAGTTCTGTTCGGTGACACCGCTCCAGGTAGAGCAGTTCTGTGATCCGAGTGAAAAAGAGCAGCAAATAAAAAATCTGTAAAGAGCTCTTCTTCGATCCGAGTAAGTTTGTAAGTTCTTTTTGACAGTTCGAAATGTGTCATATTCCAACTTTTGTTTTATTGCATGTCCAAGAAAAGAATTCCTGCTCTAAATTGCTCTGCTCTTTTTTCATGAAACGGAAAAAGAGCAAATAGAGCAGTGCTTCTTTTTTTCAAACATAAAACTGAGCCTCTAAATTTATCTTTTTCGCTTGGGGCAAGTCACCGAACCGAACACAGCTACTGTGGTTCTCTGCTTGGTGCAGTCACAATGATTTAAAGCTCAACATAAATAAAGGCTCTCGATGAGGTCTAGAAATCACAATCCTTTTGTGTTTGGCTGCATATTCTCTACTAATACTATTCCACGTAATTTGTGCAATCTGTTAATGACTGGTTGAGTATGCATCTCAAGTCTGCAAACCTTTCTATGCTGTTCACATTGGCCATATAGAGTTCGTAACTTGTCAAATTTGCGCTCAGAAGTCTTCCTTGGAGTGATCCTATGATTTTTCTATTGGCTCTTCGGAACTCGCAAGGAAATTAGCTTAAAGTTTCGCCTTTATTCTATCCCTGGATATATTCTCATTTACTAACACAATAATTTACTAACATCCCTATATATCAATCTAATACTAATTTTAATAAGAGTTACGTAATCTTCATACCGGTATGAGAGCCTAATCTTAGCTAGGATAGGTAAATGTTTCTTGGCATTATTCCAAGAAGTGCGCCTTCTGGACTAGGAAGGAAACTCAATGTTAGTGAATTCATCAGGTACTGCTGTGATTGTTCATTGACAGTATTTGCACAACTTTCTGATGTCTTCATATTTTTCCTTAGACAACGGTATCAAACTTAAGAGAGATGTATACATTTTTTTTTTTGAAAATAATCTAGGAACCTCTGCCAGATATTCGGTTGATTTCCAAATTCCATTGTATCTAATGTGATAAAACGCTAGTCTGGGATATTCAGCAGAAAATTTTATTTTGCCTTTTATTTTGCGGGCTCAATCCAATCAAATAGTGTTTTAATTCTTGAAGTTTGCCTTATCAAACTAAAATTTTGATAATATCCCTGATTTTTTATAGATCAACATAAGTAAACTACTGTCAGCCAATTAAAGGGAGCTAATTCTCTTGATTGTGATCTGTATATTATAAATCTGTGCTTTAAAAGCCCGCATACTTGCGTGGTTCTTCCGATTTAGCCTTCCTTACTCTTGTAAACCACCCCATCACATCAGGTATAAATGTGTGTAGTATTTTAACAAGATTCTATCTATTATTTCGTGAGTGCCACAAGGATTGATGCTAGACCCACTACTGTTTTGCTTTTTTACTGGCAGCGGTGTTAATAGAGTCGAACTAGCCTGTAAATGTTACCCTTACATATAAGTATAGGCAACAGAGAAGATACACAAAAAATATATTTTCTAAACTATATCGTATTTTGAACGTTTCTGTATTAAATCAGTAGTAAATTATAAATTTGTTGCTTTCTTTTTGATTCATCTAAATCCAAATCGCTGCTACGCAAATAAAGTAACAAAGCACTAAGCAAATGGGAATGTTGCAAGGCCAACAATCTTAGCGATATATATAAAAGCCAAAATTCATATTTTAATTTGAGAACGAAATCTTGGAATTATATAAATTTAACAAGGGAAACATTCCATTGCTTAATTATCGAAAGAAAGACAGGTGGGAAATGCTGTGCTATTAACTCACACTATTTCAAGTGCGAGTGTTTATTCAAGCAAATGAGTATATTTTTAAGACAGCACCGTATGATGACTAATATATTTGGGATTGAGGAAAATGCGCAAAATATTTACTACAAATTAATTAGCAAAATCTAGCCATAAAGTCAGCTCACCATTTCCCACGAATCTAAAAGTAATGAACAATAAAATCTCAGCATGCGGCAAATGACATAGCAGCAGTACCACTTGTAGGCGGCATACGCATATAAATCAGTCTTTAAAAAGTTTTTTTTTCCATTAAAAGTGGAATTATAATAAATTCCGGCGCAATTCAGATCTGTCACTCGAGCATAAATTTAAGACTACCAAAAAAAGTTGTCACTTAACTTTTTACGTTTGGAAGAGTGTTGCAATTTTACTTGAACAAAAAAAAACGACTGTAACTAAGTAATTTGCAATTTATAAAATTTTAGTCTATAAATAAGTTTTGTTTATTTTTAGAATGAGTCGTGTGGTGCTCTTTTCACTCCAACACGAAGAGAAACATCTCTGCAAAGAGAGATTGAAGCACAGAAAACTCATTTTATCGATGAACCATGCAGAAGACCATCCGAATTTAGAAAAAGATATTTCTATATCTTCTAATTTCAAAATTGTTCTGTATATGTCACAATAAGCTTCGAAAATAATTTTTAATCTACAACATAAAGATTTCGAAAATCATTTCCTCCTACCTGGCGGATGAGTCCATATTGGATTTTGAAATGGACACGCGATTTTCCAAAATTTTGTGGACGAACAAAAATTAACAAAAAGTTTCTGTCGTTGCAGAGACTTTAATAATTTTCAACAAATTCGCAAACACTTTAAAAATTCTTTAATCATTTAACGCCACCATAAAAAAAAAAACAAAGAAATTTTCATCGAAAATCCGAACAGCACAAAAACTAAAAATTGCAACAGCAAACGACACAGAAGTGAAAATAGACCGACTCAATCAATTTGTCTTCGGAACACTAAAAAAAAAAGTTTTACGTAAAATTCCAAGTAAATTACTCTAACAGCAAGACAAAAATAAGATTCCACAAGTTTTGTTTCGGTAGGGAAACTTTAAATCGACGCGTTCCGTAGCCCAACTCGCACTGATCAAAAAATTTTGAATCACATCCTGATCCAGAAAAGTTTATTGTTGATGAAAACCGACTCAATAGAAAATGGCCAGCACACGCATACAATTTTGTGTGTAGTTAAATTCTTAAATTCAATTTAAGAAATTTTGAAAATTCACTGAAAGTGCGGTGCGCACACCGGCAACAATCGAACAGATGAGAGCAAAAATTTCTCGCGATTTCGATTGTATTGGGGTACCACGAGGGAGACATTTTGGTCCAATGCCAGTTTCTCAATGTGTTGCAAGTCACATGTCCCAAAAGGAAACGTTCAAATTTACTGGATTATAGATTGCCAATAAGTAATTTTATACATTTTACGTGGATTTATAAAAAAAAACGCAAAATCTCGGAAAAACAGATTTTTCCAATAAATTTCGCTGAAGTCTGATGCATTAAAGACACGCGTTAATGCGAGCAAAAATAAAAATTCCCAGCAACCTACGATAACTGTGTGCAACTCAAATATCTTTTTGCGTAGCTGTGCGCAGCCGCCCGCGGATCTTGTTCTATTTATAAAAAATATAAAGTTTTCCGCACTCATTTTAACTTTTCGATTGTTTACAAAGTTCAAAGAAAGTTTTCATGATCAATTGATTTCTATTGGACCATGTGTTGGGTGTGGAAATTCTCTTCCGTGTTATATTTGATTTGAAATTTTTAGAAGAATAAAAAAACAACACAATGTCAAATCTAATAATTTGTGTCATTTTTAATTAATTTGAGAACAGGTAAAGTTGTTTCCTTCTTGAGGTATATATACCCTCGGCAACGAACAGAAAATTATAAAATAGTGTGAGAAATGTAATTTTTACATTGAAAAAGCAAAGTCAAAGTGACATTTAGAACTTGTACCTCAATTAAAACACTTTCAAATCTATGCAAAGACAAGTCTCGAAGATAAAGTCCTTTTAATTCTTGATGGATATGAAAGTTACAAAGGATTAGAAGCTTTGAATTTTGTAAAGGATAATGGCATAGAAATTTTATGTCCTCCGCCACACTGCACTCATAGGATACAGCCATTCGACGTGAGCTTTTATGGACTATTTAAAACCTATTTTAATCAAGAAATTTCAAAGCGATTAAAATGTCATCCCGGCCGCGTTGTTATACCTTTCTTAACCAGATATCTGTTTAACGAAGCACACAGGAAGGCGGCGACAAATCTTGATATCCTTCCTGACTATATATTTGAGATTACAGAAATAAGAAACATACTACTGACCACCGAAAATTCTGCGACAAATCGGCCCCCTGAAATATTGATGGTTTGATTCCAAAAACCAACAATAACTATGCAAAATTGGGGTTTTCTGAGGATTTATTACCTTTTACAGTTCAAGGTCTTTCACCAGCTTCACAGGATGCATTTGTTAGTGCAAAGCAAACAACACACTTATTATTAATTGCAAACCCTAATATGTAGGAAGTAAAGGCAAAAATTCATTTAAAAATCCCCCTGTAAAAAGAAGAAGAAAAATGGCCAAGGTACTTTTTGATAACGATACAGACGATCAACACATTGCACTTGACTCCTGCGTGACAATGATTATGATCTTTATTCCCGCTCTAAGCCTGGAAAGAGCTGATTACGTGTTTTCGTTGGGCTCAAGCATCCTGTGCTGGCATGCCTAAGATTATCAATTTCTAGACTGTATGCCATTGTTTTTCTTTTATATAAAGTTAATAATTTTTGAATACTTGCTTTTCTTTCCTTCAAAGACTATGTAACCGTTAGGTTATGAACGATAGATGGTTACTAGAAATTACTACTATTCTAACTATTATAATTAAAAAGTTATGAACCAAAATAAAAAATACTATGTCATGGTTTTTAATATTCTTGACCCTATTGAAGGCACTTATAAGAAACAATTTCGAGTTTGGATTAACTCTTTAAGCGCCACGTGAATCACATATAATACACGGAAGCTTTTGATGAGATAATAATCCCAGACAAAAGTTCAGTATACTAGAAAAATTTTCTCTGAAAGCTCAGCTCGCCACTTAAAGTGTTAAATTCAAAGTTTTCAGTATGCTTATACTAGCTGATTTTTTTTTGAGATGGTTTGGTGGAATATGCAGGGTGTTTGGACTTAAAACGGTCATACGTTGGCAAATTGTAGGGAATGTTAAGGCAAATAAAAAATTGTATGGGTGCTGGGGGGAGGGGGGTCGGAAATGCTCCGCTTGAGAGGGAGAGGGGGATTTCTGTATTCAGGTATTAGCTTCACTGAACACCCTGTAACTTTTTCACCGAGATCCGCATGACCAAGATTTAGACGCTTACAAACACCTCTGTGCCCCTCTCTGATCGCGAGCTATAAATCCTTACAGTTCAAAAATTGGTCAAATTTCAAGTGATTTTTTCAAATTTTGAGGGTTTTCCCTGACCTACCATTTTATTTGAACAAGTTACATACGTTTTTACTTTTTTTCTGATAGAAATCTGTTTTTATTTTCTTTAATGATTTGTTATGAAAATAATGCGATAGAAATGAATAAATTAGAATGGTAAAGTAGGAAGAAACTAAAAGGAAATTGTGAAAAATGTGAAATGAATTATGAGTCTATAAGTCTTTATAGTGAGTTCAAATCCATAAGTGGAATCAATGAAATTATAAAAAATTCTTGCTCCACAGTGAAAAATGTAATTAACCGGGTTCGTGAAAAAAAAAATGTTTACAAGCAGTGACAAAAGGAAGCTAAAAAATTAGTATTGGCAGTCATGTTAAAAAAATGAATGTAACGAAATCAACAGCAGAAAGTGTAACGAAATTAAGAAATTAAAAAAGAAACTACGAGAAAATCTGCGATAGCTGAAAAAATTCATTAAAAAAGTCGTGATACCGCGGACATATATGAATAAGTGAAATTGTGAATGAGTGTAATCAGCGACAGAAAATAGTAAGGTCGCTTAAAACATTTAAAGTTTCAAGTACTTGTCGTGCTACATGCGCTTGAGCCACTTCATTTCCGACTTGGTAGATACTATTCCTAATAACTTCCACACTGCTTGGGAATAAAGTACCTCACAGAGTATAATATTCTTGACTTATTATGGACGAAAAGCTTAAATATGAAAAATGTACAATAATGATATAATTTATTGTTCAATTATTATTTTTTATATGACGCCTTTACATATTTATCAATATAATGTATGTACATGCATCAATACCTTAAACTTTATGTTGTTTATGTTATATACAATCTGGTATTATCGAAACTATAGCTTGCTCAAAATTAAACAAGAATAAAGCTCTAAATTGAATCCATTCACATCGCTATATACATATATGTACTTTAAAACTCCGATTCTATCATGACACCCTTAAAATATTGGAAGAAGTAAAGGAGTAAAGGGAGGAAGTGAAACTTGACACATATTTATTCAAAATCCAGAGTCCATGAATTCGTATGCTTTCTATTATGCTGCCACCTACGATTCTTGTTGGAAGTAATATGAAAGTTTCCACAACTTTTAAAACTGGATTGCATCTTAGAATAGTCGCCAATTATATCTTATAGTTTTAATAATATTGAAGTTATTATAAAATCAATATCACCTTTAGGTACGTACAAATCTCCTACAAAGGATAGTATTCCTAATTTTTATTTATGTGAAAGGCTTTTCATAATAGCAGAAAGCACCTCAAGGGCTAGACAAGCTGCACTTTAAAGTTCATAAAAAGCTTTCAGAAATGTGCTTAAAAATGAAAGTTTCTCGTGATCAAATTGATTTGGTAATAACCAGTTACTTTGCGCTATAAAAGCGAAAAGGTAATTCACCTGCGAATATCGTGAATACCGCGAATATACAAAAAGTAAATATTATCTCATACTCAAATAAATCTCCAAATTGAATAAATTGCATGTTTGCACAGTTTAAAATTTCATGGTAAAATTTTCCACACGAAATACACGCCTAAATTGTACAAGTGCTTTTGAATAAGTAAAAACTAGATAAATATTTGCTTGCGGACCAATTTAGAAAATAAGATATTTAGTTAGAGTGGTGCACATTTCCCCGAAGTATAGTTTATGAAATAATATCTCTCTATATCTCAAATACATAATAAAATTCATCTTATGTTAATGTAACGTTCCCCGATATTCTGAATACACAAAATAAACTCAATTTTGACTAGACTGGTCTATTCAACAATTTGTGAATATTTAGTTAGGAGCCTCGATGCCCAGCAGGCGTAGACATTTTAGTGGGTAGAAAAGCTTAATTGTTTTATTTGTATTAGATATGTAATATTTTCGATATTTCATTTAAAGTATATAATTCGATATAATAGCTTGGGAAAAATCGAAAAGCTAACGAAAACCTTCACGTTATTACAAAAACAGCAAAAACACAGTTCGCGTAAAACATTTAAAACACGACACGAATATACCTTGTAAAAATTAGTTATGTTCAGGTTTAAATTATAAAATTGTATAGGTATTTAGTATTTCATCCTCCTGGCCCTAGAACACTAACCTGGGGTGAAAAATCACCGAAAATGGCAACTCAAGCTCTCATCAAAGAAATAAGGAAATTACTTAAAAAAGAATTTAATGATGGCGACAATAGCGAAAGTGAAAATGCATTATTTGGAGTTAACTCCGACAATGACACCAACTAAATATGTAGAAGAAGGGGAGGATTCTATATCTGAGATATACCTTAGCTCATGATGGCCAGATAGATAGCCTATAAACAACCTAAGATCCGCTTTGCATAAGGCGGTAGTTTTATAGGTATAGGGTTTGACAAGTTTAGTTTGACACAGTCCTAGGACATCATTCCAATAAGGTTGCTGAAGAATCCTAGCCCATTTTTCTATAACAGCTTTTGTGGTAGACCAACCAATGCTGCAGAAAGGCTCGGGACCATGAAGCCTAAAAGGTGAGCCTTTCTTGGCCAGCTCGTCAGCGGCTTCATTCTACTACTTCCATGACAGATGTAGAACAAGTCCGCATGGCCCCTGTGATGGGAAGGCAAGCAAGTTGTTGAAGCTTGTTGCATTTTGCGATTGCCGAACACTGCAATACCTTAGGCTACCATACTAGGACGGCATAGGTTACAATTGGCTTAACAATCGTGTTGTACATCCAGAAGATCATATTTGGAGAGACACCCCATGTCCTTCCAAAGAGCTTCTTACAGGCCAACAAGGTCCGTGTAGGAATTGGAAAAATATCCTTGGCGAAAGATAATATGGAAATATAACTGGCTGTTACCTCTATTCAAATTCTCATCCACACTATTCTTGGGAGGGATAGTGTAAATTTGACAAGACGGCTATCTATACTCTACTGCAAGCTAAAACAGCACATTCTGAAATGGGATTCCGTAAGGATTTAGACTTTAGAGTTAGACAACACGCGTTTCTTTAACTTAGAGTGCATTGGTATTCCGTAAGCAGTTTAGAGTGAAGTACTAGAACTTTAGAAAAATTATTACATTTTTGCATCACAAGATTCTTTAACAAATTTCAGAGTGACATTTAATTCTAAGCAAAGTTTTGAAATAAGGATAAAAGTTTTTCTAAACGGTTTAAAGAAGCCTACTGTCCCAATAAATCTTTTATTTAAAATGAGGAGGGCAATATTAAGAAGGAGAAATTTTTAGTATTGTAAGGAGATTTTTAATAGACGATAGTAATCCACTTGGTTCTGATGAGGAACAAATAAAACTTTTTAGTTTATACTTTGCTAGCTCCCAAGCCACTGAGATGATAAATACCACTTTTATTATTATAAATAAAAAATCTAATATAATAAAGAGGGAAAGTTTGTGAGTTTGTTCGAGGTCGAATGGACTGAGGTGCACATCTGCAGATTTTATCCCTTGTTGGCGTGGGTTCGAATCCTGCATAGAACACGACCATTATGTAGATATATAACCGCTGGCTGCAAACCATTCTATTTTAATTAGGCACACTTCTCCCCATCTTCTTCATATCAGATTACTCTTAATTTGTTCGAGACCGGGACTCACCATATGGCTCATGATAAAAAGCTCTCTCACTTCAAAAGCATTTTTACATGGAGTTTTCTCACGAATATTTCCAAATAAAATCCCGTCTCGAATGTGTTACACGAAAAGAGAGGCAATAACTTTCAATCTTTTCACTTGCATGCCTTGCAATGCAGGTGACAGTGACGAAGTCCTACTGAAATTATTTTTAGATTAAAAGAGACGGTATTAAAAATGTGATCCCATTTTTCTAATAATTGCTGCATAATGACGTGCAGTGCTGTATATGTTAATGGATTATAAATTATTGTTTAATAATTGATGTCCAAAAATGTGAACACTTACACTAAAGCTACTTGAAAGTACATTTTCTGGAATCAAGGAGAAGAAAGCTCTTACTTGCCTGAAAGCATATTTTAAGAACTTTAGAATAAAGCACAATAAGTGCTTTTTGTAAACCTATACAAACACTTGAAGTAAATGTAAAGAAAAATGGAGTCTCTAATAGGATTTTGCTATATTTCTACATTCAGAAATAAAGAAGATTTGTGTTTGTAGTTCTGTGGCAGTTTAGCTTTGTCTTATGCACCAACGTTGATTAAATTGGTAGTCAATATTTCGCATTAACTGCTACTGTAAACTTCGAATTACTTGTAAAAACTGAATAGGGTTCCTGCTTTGGTGCTCCTTGGTATATGACACCAGAAAATTCAAACAATTACTTTTAAGTTTTTAGTTGGCAAGAAAGTTTTGCCGTTTTTCGATTACTTCTCTTTACAAGCTTATTCCTTCGTTGTTTGTTGCATGATACGGATGATTTTGATATCAATCAAAAGGCTAATACTATTGAATGAAGATCAAATTCATTTCTAACACTCTATGGTTTATGAGTTCTAACTTGGGTATAACGCCACGGAAGGTCATAAAAATTTATACTTTGTTTTTGGACTATTTAAAGTCGAAATGCGTATGGTCCAAAGATGACTTGCAAGATCCAGGTCAGGTGACTTAAACCATAGACTAACATCCTTAAACCTTAAAGATAACTGTCACTTTAGAAGATCTAAGGAGCTTGATGAAGATGTCTTTAGGACATTAATGGGTAATAAACCATTATTGACCACTAGGGAGATCGGAGAGAAGTTAAGCGTTAGCTTCACCACTACAAAACACTTGGCTTTGTCTATAAGTGGGGTCGATGCATCTCCGTAAAATAAGCGGAAAAAATTTCGCTGATTGAATTTCAGTTGCTTCCTCATTGCTTCTTGAATCGCCTAATTAGGGCTGACGAGAAATGGATTGTCTCTAGAATAATGTAGTCCGAAAAAAGCCAGAGAAATGCCAGGAAGTGTGCATTCTACCCGTGCGAAAGCAAATTTGCATCATCAAAAGTTGTTGCTTTGCATCTGTTGGGATTGCCGGAGTCCTGTACACTGGTAGTTGCTTTACTGTGATCAGTTAACTCGCCTAGATACGAAAATACACGAACTCTGTTCAGCACAATATAATCGAAATGGTATTATTTTTCAACATGGCAATGCCCGACCTCCTATACCATAAAATTTTTATTTCCGAGCTTTGTATTTGACGTTTTTTTAGGATATTTTCCAAAGTTTAAGTTTTTCAGATGGCTGATAAAGTATTAGTGCCACCCACAAATAACCTCCTTAGCTTTAAAGGACAATGAGAAACCCCAGCCACTTTCAAAGAGTTCTCCCAATAGTTAGCTAGCACTTTCTAATAAACCTCTATTTCTATTTCGAAACACGCAGGATGTCCAGAACTTATAATAAGATAACTTTATAGTCAATTATAATACCTACTCATTATCTAGAGCAACTTTCAATATACTTATATTAATTTTAGAATCTTTAAAGTTATTGAGATGGTGATCCAGCAATTAGTCGTACACAAATTACAAAAAATTTATTTCAATTTTTCGTCTGAAAATTAGCAACTTTAATCTAATAATTCAAATGGAATACGATACAAAGTACTAACATCTACACGATGGAAATATCTGCTTGCGAAAAGAAGATTACAAATGGCCTTAAATTTACGAATTAAAAAATTAAAGAGACAATCTTAAAATAGAAACCTGCTCTTCTTTTTCTCTTTTAAGTAAGAAACAATCCTCCGTGAAAGAAGGAAACAAATACCTTTACTGCTTTTTATTTTTAAATTTGTTATTAGTGTATTAATAAATATTATGGATTTAGATTACTCCTTTTATAAGCTTTTATTTAATACCCAACATGACAGGGTTGAGAACAAAAAAAAAAGTGATTCATATGATCCCCCAAATCACCGCAAAAATTGCCGGTTAAAAATTTCGTATTTGAATTTCTTATTGAAATCATTATTGAGCATAAGTATGTCAAATTTAAACTCTCTGTGTCGTCTGGTCTCTGAGAAATATCAATGGAAGCTCAGAAGTATGGACATTTTTCTTGGACCTTATTCATTTCCAACCCCTTTTGCTACTCCTGTTTTTCACAAAACCTAATAAAATGTAGGTTATGTTCAAACGAAAAGAATTACCTTTACCTTTCCAATGCTGAAAGAATTTTTAAAATCGGTCCAGTATTTCTGGAGATTACCACGAACAAACTCACAAAGTCACAAACTTTACCTCTTTATTATACCCTGCACTAAGCAAATAAGTAGACGATAGAACTCTAGATATAAAGTTAACACTACTTAGCAAACAACGAATTTTGTTTTGGCTGGCTTTGTCTACTATTATGTAGACATGTATTGCAATCAGCGCTTCTAAATATTGTTACAAACATTTATTAGAATATCCTTGCCTATATGTGGATGTAAATGATCAAAATATTTCCCTACATTAGCCCATTGAATAGGATAACTTTTATTTAATCACTACTATCAAATCAATATTAAAATTTAACAAATGTACTGCTTTATATAATCGAGACTGGGTCTTAAAGTAAGTTTTCAATAACTTCCTTAACAGAAAGCACATGAAAGTTAAAGGAAAAAACTCAAACAGTTGCAGTTGGAAGCTCTTAAAGAGCTTCTGGGTATTAGACCTCTTCTTTTCAAACCCTGCCTTCTCTTTCTGTATTTAGCTTTCAGAAGTGATACTCCACGCATCTGCTTGTGTTTGATCACATTCAGTGGCAAGTTGCAAAGTTGCATTGTGCATTTTTGTGCGCATTTTTAAGTAAAGAAGTGGTTTAGAGTGTCAATTCTATCACAACAACAGCACCCTCAAAACAATGAAGGATATAAAGGCAAACGAGTAAGTAGATAGTAGTAAATTTGCTGTACTTACCTTGAGAAATGTCAAAAATCCAGATTCACTGTACTTTCATGTGCTTTCTATTACACTGCCATCTAAATTTCTTATTGAAAGTATATTCAAAGTTGTTTAAAAGCTTCAGGATTGGTTGTAAACTTCGATAAATTAAATAAAGTAACATAGTAGAACAACAAAATTCTTGTAAATTGATGATATATTCTTTTCTTGTATTCCCTGTAAAAAAAATAAAAGGTTTTTTTTTACAATAGCAAGAAAATCTTTCATAGTAACAAAAAGTATTTCAACAACAAAAACTGCTATTCAAAGTTCATTGAAAGCTTCTGAAAATATGCTTAAAAAAGTTAAGCTTTTCCTGATCACATTGTTTTGTTTGTTGATTTTTTGCTTTGAAAGTAAAACGGGGCAATTGTAATTTATGCGTGTAGAAAGCGGATTATATTGCAAGACTGCATTTGTAATACATATATAAAGCTTTCAAGTATATGATGTGCTTGTTCATATCAAATTGAACTAAGCAAGATAAACTTTGGAGGAAAGCATTACATCACGTATGCCAGCTTTAATGTACAACGCGCTTTAAACAAAAGCTTTACAATAATATAGACGCACATTGCAAGATAATATTTCAGAAAAAATTAGATTGCTTTTATGTTATCGGCTTTTTTCGCCTTAGAATAATTTCGGTAGCACTTTATCGGTTTTAACTGTACTGGAAACTATAAAAATAACTTTTGACTAACTATCTATGATACTTATGTTTGCCACCGATTCTCTCTTTTGGTAGAATATGTGTTAGCAAACTACTATACAGTCAAAGTAATTTTCAAAAATAATTAACTTTTTTTTATTTTAAATACCATTGGCAATGCTTGTACAATCTGAAAACTTTGCTTTCAGTTTCTTGCTTACTTGCTTGAATTTCTTTTTACTTAGAATTTTCTGCGATCATTTCAGTTTCAAGTACACTAACTCTGTGAAGTAATCAATTTATGTAATTAGTAGCTGCGTTCTTTTGGCAGCAGATTACAGAGTTGTCATACATTAACTGGGTTAAATTAACTCGGTTATTTAACCGTGTTAAAAAGCTTACTGGATTATTTAAGTCCTCTACGAGAAAATAGATGGCGTTTATTGAAAGTTATTGTGTTTAAAAATTGATTTTGCTCATCATGGTAATTAAAATACACACTAATGTGGGCAAAACTGACATTAAGATAAATTTCAAGTTAATAACAGTTTTTACTTATCTCGGGTTTGCTTAAAAAGAGGAAAAGAGAAGAAAAAGAATTATCCATATATTCCATGGATTCTAACCGTTCTTTTTAGCTTTCACAACTCTGTTGCCCAAAAGAACACGGCTAGTAAGTGTTAATCAATAAATTAATTTCAGAATAATTTCATTAGTAAGGAAAAAAAAACCCTCCCAAAATATTACCCAAAAAATGTCTAGGATTTTGTTCACTTAAAAGAAAAGCTCTTTGGGTGGTCGGCTCCGATTTTCTTGAAATTTTGATAAATCAGGGCCGAAACACATTCAGAGCCGCAAGTACCAAGCCGCAGGTACCAAGCATTTGATGCCGACACATGATACCGGGGAAGCCACATTCAGGGTACCAAGCCGCAAGCATCATTCAATACTGACAACTTTAAAATATTTATGATTGAAAATTTATCAAAATATTTTAGATAAGTTTCAAGTTTTTATATTCCGTAGAATTTATATTATGCATGAAATTATTTCTCCTGATAAATTCAATTATCTTTTCCTCCATTTTAAATTCTTTTAATTTTGGCACCTAAAAAAATATAAAAATTTACATTTATTTTGTTGGCACCACTGTGGTATCAGTACCAAAATTTAAAACTTCCCAAACTTGGGTAGCAAGCATCATTTGATACTGGTACCAAATGATGCTTGCTACCGCCAATGTGGAAGCTCTCATAAGCTTTCGTTGTTTGAAACTTGAATTTGATACCTGGTACTTGCGACTTGGTACCTGCGGCTCTGAATGTGTTTCGGCCCTCAAAGAAGACAGAAAGAAGCGACCCGTACTTTTTTTATCTTCTACAAAAAGTTTTAATGGGATGAAACACTCCCTCAAAGAAGCAAAAATGGCAAA
>QYTT01092678.1:8032-22764 GCA_006980735.1 Dasypogon diadema
AATATCCACAAGAAAAGGGATCAGTTGCCCATTGAGGTGGTTTTTCTATAGCATAAAATAATAATCCGTTACGTCATGAAGCCATCATCGTTAAAATAAATACACACTGGACTTCTTTACAATATTTCTCTGTTTCTATTGTTTTTTAAAGGTATTACCTAAGCTCGGCCACCCATGCCGGTGTTGTTAAAAATACCATCAATTACAGACCAACAAACGATTACCATAACTTTCCTTGATCATGTAAGGGAACGTGGAAATAATCGTATTTTTTCTAAAATAATTTATTCGCGCAACTGTAATCATCGAGCATTAATGTAAGCTATCCTGTATTTGGCAAAGGTAGAAGCTATTAAATAAGTAGTCTGGCATATTTTTCCAAATAGAATAAAGATCATTTGTGAGTAATGGGGGCAAGGTACAAATTTTATTATAAGCCCTTTGCTGCTACTCTCGCAATCGAGAAACGGTCAAGTAATATTTAAGGTTTGTAGTGTTCTAATAAGCAGACAAAAATTCTTTCAGGTGAAGCATGAAAAGACTAAATTCGTTGTCTTGTCGTGACTCAAGTATGAGGAAGATATTAGTTAAGTATTCAGAAATTTTTTGTAATTCGCTTAACATGAATAAGGCAATTTCATTAATTCCCGTTGATAGGTTTTATATTTCACTACTAATATTTGATAATCTATCGAATAAAATTTTACTGAGGTTATTAGCTCTTTCCTTTAGTAAGTTGTATTGAATTGTTAAATTTTGTAGTGTTTTCACCATACCCCAATCTGAGCATTCTACTCTTGTGATCTTTGATATGTACAGAGTACAGCTCGCTTTAACACGTTAAGTGCGGCACATAAAAGCTTTCTCAGTACAAATGCATTTTAACACACAATTCTCTCACGAAAAGCTTTTATGCTATTTGCCGCACTCAACGTGGTTAAGACTTATAATCTTTATACACTGTGAAGTGTCGCCAGTATAAATAATACTTCAAATTTTGAACAGTCCAAACAATTGCTAGCAGATCTTTTTCTATTGTAGAATATCGTTTCTCGGTATCACTAAGACAAAACTTCAAATTGCTTGAACATTATACAACTCATATGTCAGGGTACTGCTCGAGTATGATGAGGTGCAGGAATTATTTTTCGCGCTGGGACCGACTTCTTATACGCTCTCCATAGCCACAAGCGGGGTCGTCTTCCGTGGCCTTCCTTGAGAATTTGAAATTATTTCTATACGTTGCTCACATTGGCTCCATCGAGTCCGCTAAGTGCGGAAATATGCGCTCATAGACCTACCTTAGAATCCTTAGAATGACTCTTTAATCTTTCCACTTGCCGACATAGTTTTCGTAAACCAGCGTTTTAATTATAATATTGACTATTCGAAACTGCTCGTAAAGTACCCTTTAATGTCAATAGTCGCATTTGAGAGGTGCCACTCTCTTCCATATCAACATCTCAAGGATTACCTAAAGAAAGCACGAACCCATAAACTGCATATATTTAACAGTTAAGAGTATTATGGAACTTTACTTTAGCGCCTCTAAAGGTATAGTTTAGTCTTATCATTTTTTTATGATATTCTCAAACATTTTTGCACTATCTGATCTTCTTAATTTTAATCTAAACTTACTAATCTCAGCACAATTTTTTACCAAGACAGGTAAATTTTTCTCGGCACCCTACTGAAAAGTGCACTAGAAAGGAAACACATTATTAAACCAAAGTGGAGCATGCTTTACCTACATAAGGGCAAATTTGAACTTGTAAGCACACGTACAACTTTTCGTAATTTTTGTAAATTAAATTCTAAATTAAATTATTAAATTAAAAATTTAAATTAAATTAAATTAAATTCGAAATTAATTAAATTCAATTTAGCTATTGGTCTGTGAATAGAAATCTCGTTCTTATTACCTTTTTTTTGAATAGGTATGATGAAGGAGGTTTTCCATAAATTTATAAAACACCCGCTCTTAAGAGATTTTTGAAAAAGAATGCTCAGAGGACCCGCAGTGAAATCAAAGGCAAGCTCGTCGATATGAGCAGCAATAATTTCATCAGAAATGAAGGGAGATAAGTAGGCTGCACATGAATGGTCGTCAATGTGCGTAAAATTGTTAATATCCGGCTCAAAGTCGGAAGGACCAAACGCTCTTTCGAAGAATATGGCACACATATTACAGATTTCATATGTGTTACTGCTAGAATGCCCATCTGAAAACATAATTCCAGGATAAGTGTTAACTTTTCTCTTAATGTTGACAAATTTATAAAAGGAGCGTGGATCGTTGTATAGGTTATCACGAATATTGATATGGTGCTTCTCATAAAGAGCGGATGAGAGTGCTTTGAACTCACTGTGGCATAGCATACAGCAAACCTTTGGTGGTCCAAAGGGTTTCTAGTTCTGAGAAAGGCTTTCCAAAGCCTATTTTTCCTGTTCTTCAGAGTCCTCAGCTCTCTGTTAATCCATGGAGATGATACAGAAGATACTCGCTGACGCTCGAAGGGAACGCAAGAGGCAAACACCTCGAAAATCCTAGTGTAAAATAAGTTAACGTCAGTGTTAACGTCACTGTTACATAGCAAGCAAACATAGGTTTTCGATTTTTTTTAGTAAAAGTCACTTTTTAAATAGTTTGCTTATATATATTTTTTTAAGTATTTCTAATTCAGTTAAGTACTTAACTCTTTTTAAAATTAGGAGAGAAACTATGTGCCCTACATTTCCTTGTACATATGACAATAATATAAATCGGAATGGAAATTTGTCTTAAGGGATGTTTTGCCCAGTGGTTAAGATTGACAAATCTGTCAGTCAGGTTTGCCTCTTATATATATATATATATATATTGTTTTCGAATTCATGCAGCTACTTTGCTTACATGGCCTTCTCCAAAGGAAATATAAATCAAATATATATAATACATTTTAATTAGAATAATCAGCAGCAACAATCGTATGCACATTAACATGCTCTAGTGAACTTAATTCTTATGCCTTGGGTGTTGTGTAATAATCTAATGTCTAATTCATGAAAGCAGTTTTCACTTTTCTCGCCTTCTATTGTATTGAAGTCTTTAAATTGAAACACTCTAGAGATAAATTCATGCAGTTCTCTCGTGTGTACATAACTAAGCAAAATGCAAATAAGGCAACAACAGAATGGAGGAGGCAAACTTATTAGTTATTTTATTATTCTTTCGCTTGTAAACTAAACATTTGCATAAATTTCTCCTTTCTCAAAATGCCACTTTGGTTAGTCATGTGGAGCGCCACTGTCTTAGCCAAACAAAGCTATGCGTTAATGAGAACGGAACTGCAAGTCGTTTGTGCGTGAATACTGAAAAACAATTCTACATAAAAACACAGCACCATGCTAGGCTAATCTGCAACCCTCTTTGAGGATCACTATTTCCTGGTTCTGATGGTACCATGAGCATGAGGCTAATGAAGGCTCTTCATTTTTCCTATACCTTTTATGTACCTTTTTAGACTGCCGCGTCCTCGGAGCCCGAAGAAGGTATGAAAGAGGTAAGTTCCGCTTTTGCAGCAAAATTTATTCACACTGATCAAGTACCTTCTGTACTTCCCAGAGAAGACAGCAAAGTTGCGACCAAATATAGTAACTGAGGGAGGACAGCGACTCTGGAGCTGCGAACCTGATCAGCACTAAGTGTCTTTTTGCCGTAGATCTTCGACTGCATCTAACAAGTGTCATTTTGTCGTTTTTATTGGCAGTACAGCGGCAGGTCTCCTTGTTTGCTGCAGGCCCTGATGATAACTCGTTACTTGGGACACGTTCCATGGCAAATGAAGTGCATTCCCGGGTTTGTGTACTTCAAATAATTTTAGATTCCAGATAAACGTACGTGAATTATTCAATATGAGTTGCGTTTGCTGATTCTATCTATTCACTAACAGGATTTTTTCAATAGTTTTACAGATCCGAGAACATAGTATCAAATTTCATAGTTCAAATTTAGTAAATTCTCTCGGTCCTAAAATGATGTAAACAACAAAATCAGGACCTTGTTAATGTCAGCAAAGGGTCTAAAAATTAAAAGACACCAAAATCAATCCCTTCCAACTGCAAGCAATCACTTAAAGTGTGCTCCCCATCTCTCGGGCATGAACAGCCTTCTTCATATTAAAAGCGAACACACTTGTGTCGTCCACTTCACCTGTTTATTTATTAATAGAATGCGAAGGCTGTTCCAGTTTTTCCTTTTATCGTGTGTATTCATCAAATTTTCTGAGACTTTTTGAACGTCGATGCTAATCTTCTATTGTTTCAAAATCTCAATTAGAGCTCAGCAGTCGTCTTCAATGCTGAGATGACCCATGTAGCCCGACATTGTTTCAATTTTCTGCGGTTACGGCCCCAAGATGAGATTTAAATCGTTTTGGCGGTTTTTTGATAAATCCCAGCCTGTGACGTGCAGTTGAAACGAGTTTTTGCAGTTGTTTTTATCGCGAGCATCTAGTTCTCGACTCGAAGAATAATTGATTGATCAGCTGCTGTGTTGACAGCATACCTGCTGTCCAACGAAGCTATTCATGGAAAAATTACCGCAGAGAATTCTTTCCAGTGGTAAAAACCGTGCCGTTTTATTTTCCAGCCTAGACCTAGAAATGGCAAAATAGGTCAATATTAACGCATCGAGGAGGAAAATAAAAGTACTTGTTTTTTGGTTTGTTAGAAACAATCATCGCTTTCTACCGATTATTATAATGATCACTTCGAACTTTTTACTTAATTTCATTACGATTTGCATTGCGGGTTTGCAATCTAAGTGGCCGGCTTTTGGACAATTATAACTTTCTTCACATAAAGTGCTCAGCTGTCTTGTCCCATTACGCCGTACACCGTTTTTGTCAATGGGGACACTATTTTGGAAAAAACCTCGTTAACATATTATTTTTACGTAATTTAGAAAGAGTCGCTAGTTTTCTGTGAGGGGGCATATCTATACACCTAGAGGGGCTCAAAATGTCCGTTTTTTTTTAAGATTCTCTCAAAAGAAAGCATAAACTTTTTTGTATTTTTACTCTTTTTATTTACTTATTCTTATCTTTGGCTATAATATTACACCTTTATTTATATGAATAAATATTTATCACATGTCGCTGTGAAAGGGAATATTTTCAAATACATCATTGGCTCAAGTAATTTGCGTTGCCAACTCCTAAGTTTACACATTTTACCTGAAAGCAAAAAAAAATATTTTCTTAAAGCATACTAATACATGCTGTTTCTGACATGGCCAAAAAAGTCTATTTTTATTGAGATGGTGGCACTTTGAATGAAAATTTCAATTTTTTCTCATTAAATTTTGGGCTTTTTGTGAAATAAAAACAAAACTATGTATCAAATAAAAAAATCGCCACGTCGAAAACTGCACAGTAATATACAATGCAACTATACAAAATTTAAAGTGAATCGGTTAAACAGTTTTTGAGTAATTGTGGGCACCGACTTTGAAATCAACGTTTTGATAAAAAAGGATTTTAAAGTTGAGAAAAGTTTAGCTATCATTTCGTCGATTCCAGGTGTTCATATAATAAGTCCTTGGAACTCGAAGCAACCTCTCCAATCGACAGTCTATCCAATCTATGCGACGTTCTAGCTTCTTTTGTCGTACTTTGCGTCCTGAACTCGGCTTGAATATACGTCGCTCATCCTCTGTAGTTACATATCTGTGAGCATTTGGGCCTAAAGTTATGTTCACGTTTTGTAAAATTTGTAGCAAAGATTTTGCACCTTCATTAAAAATGCAGCCTGCAACATAAACCGGGATTTCAACTGTGAGTGTCTACGGATGCCTGCTTTGTTTAAACTTTATATCATTTTCACAAGTTTTACAACTAACACGCTCTGAAATGGCTGGAAAAACTGTTACGAAATTTAGAATGGAATAACCGATAGTCTTTTCTATAGGCACCTTAAATTTGTCGGTAATTTTCAGTGTTTTAGCTGATGTACTTGTACTTCCCTCCTCTCTTCTTAATATCTGAACATTTTTAAGACGTGGCCTTTTTTTTTTGCACGATCTTTTCGAACGCCTTTAGAAGTTCTGGCCTCTCTAGGTATTTTCCTATTTCGATTCATTTTAAAAGATTTTGAATTGCACAGTTGAACGATCAACAATCTACTGATTGGCAATTACAAGCTAAACAGAAAAACACTTACATTACTTACCTCAGCCAATATTCTCTCCAAACAAATTTCTAAATTTACCTGAACACAACACACATCAAATGACTCTATTTTGAATATTTTTGGAAATTTTGGACTGAAATTTTGGGACAACATTCTTGACATGAGATTATCTACGATACAGCATAAATTGCTTAAATCTACTGAAAGTTAAGAAAATGGTTAGCATTTGCAAATTAAGTTCGATTGCACTTTAAAATGTCATAAAAAGTTAAAAATTGAAATATCAAATATTTCTACATTACATTGTAGATAATTGTATTGAAAATAATAATTGTTTTCGGAGAGCTAAAATTTTGTCTCTTTTCCCAAATCCTTTTGACGCAGTATTCTAAAGATGTTAAACTTTAAAAATATGTAAAAATCCGTCAGAGTGGGATATCCACTTTAAATTTTTATATCATTACGAGGGCGTATCTTTTTACTATCCAATTTTTATATCAAAATTCAGTCTTTCAATCTCAGTGCCTTATGTTGTATATAATGAGCGCAAATCAGTTTTCTGCTTCTTATTAAAGCTCAATCTAATCACTTATGAACAAATCTATTTTTTTCTCTTTTTCCAATTTTCCGAAAATTGAGAATTTCCATTTGTCTCCATCTAGGTCTTCAATTACAGATTTATAACCTTGCCAACGTTGAACGTCCGCCGTGTTAATCATATACCAACAATTAGTTTAAAAAATTATAAATACCTACATTTAATTTGGAGTACGCCTGATGGATAAAGTTTTAATGAAGTGTCCAGTACCGGATTCTATATGGAAGTTGTGTTAAAGTGGGTAAAAAAAGTTAAAGCACACCGCAAAGTTGGGCAAAATGAGAATACGAGGGTTGTATGACAAGTACCTGGCCTGGGCAAGAGATGATACTACTCGTGTTAAAAGAACTCTATTTTTCGTAAGGGTAACCTTTCACAAGAATCCTGTCAAATGTGTCATTTAGTTTATGAATGACAGCCATATAAAGTGAACAACTTTTGTGATTTTACAACAATGGGAAAAATCGAATATCGAGCACTGACAAAATTTTGAAAAAGAGAACGAATGATGAGATAAAAGAGAAACTTAGCGAAGTTTGCAAAAGTTATTCCTATTCCTAAGAATTCTTCTGCAGATCGCTACATGGACTTCAGATCAATTAGCATCTTGCTCTTCCTGTCGAAGGTCTTGGAGAGGTTGATGCATCAGCAGATTGTGGATTACATTGGAAGGCTTAGTCTTCTTTCCATAAATCAAAATGGCTTCCGCAAGGGACATAGCACCCTTACTGCATTGCTAAGGTATAAGGAGAAATATTGATCTTGACAGGGTTACTATACTCGTGTTGCTTGATTTCTCTAAGGCATTTGACTCAGTTGACCATCAAATCCTATTGAATAAACTGAATTTACTCTTCGGTTTCTCTCCTGCTGCCGTGGCGTTGCTTGTGGTTACGTCACTAATCGATCTCAGTGTGTTGTCGTAGATAATGTATACTCGGATTGTGTTGAACTGTTGTTGGTGTTCCTCAGGGTTCGATTCTGGAACCCGTCCTATTTGCGATGTACATTGACGACTTGAGTGCAATTGACTTAAATTGTGATGTAATAAAGTACGCGGATGATGTTCAACTCTACCTATCGGCGTCTAAGGATAGGGTGAGTGATATAGTGTGTGATATTAATGTGGATTTGGTGAGAATATGTGAATGGGCCAAGTGCAATAACTTGCTTCTCAATCCTGGAAAAATCCAGGCAATAATCTTTTACAAGAGAAGCCTTGATACTTCCGAATTTCCGCCGATCACTCTGGGTAACGATGTTGTGCCTTTTTTGGATAAAGTGAAGAATCTGGGTGTTGTTTTTAACTCCACATTGAGGTGGTCTGATCATGTGAATTTGCTTACCTCCAAAATATTTGGAATTCTTAGGCAGTGGTGGACTTCTTGTAGGAATCTTTCCACTAGAATGATCAAGCATTTAGTAACTACCTGTATTATGCCACTTATAAATTATTGTGACTGTCTATATGCCTGCTCGAATTACCTGTCTTCTTTGAAGCTCCAACAAGCATTTAATGCCTGTACTCGATTTGTCTATGGTTTGAAGCGCTTCGACCATATTTCACCCTTTGCCAAGGGAATTCTTAGTATGACCTTGAGTGAACATTTGAATTTCCGGAAATGTGTTTTTATGTATAAAATTATTAATCGTAAAACCCCAATTGCAATCTAAAAATTCCTTTTTTGTGTACACTGCTAAGTTATGGAATGGTTTACCTATGCAATGTAAAGTTGCTCCTACTGATCGTCAATTTAAGCAGAAATATTTGAATTATTGTATGGATTGATGTATGCTATTTTCCAATATGTTTCACTTGAATATATTTTTAGGCTTCGCTTGCCTGGATCTCTGTAACTACGTACCTAATTGTAATTATAATATTCAATTCCATTACTCGCCTGAAGATAAATTCTTTCAATATTATGCAAATGTACTTTTTAAGGGTTAGGCCTTTGTACATATTCTTGAATAAATTTATTATTATTAGTTATTATTATTAAGTTTATGCGAATTCTGCACCTTCGTTATCCCGCTTCCATCAAGACATGAATTAGGATACGAATTGCTTCCGCATCGATTATCCCTGAGCGATTATTTTTTATTTCCAAATATGAAAAAATGGCTCTGCGAAAAAAGATTTGGCTCAAATGATGAGGTGATTGCTAAAAACAAAGGCCTATTTTGAAGGTTTGGAGAAATCGTACTTTTTAGATGGGATACAAAAGAAAAAAAACGTTAGACTAAGTGTACCGAGCTAAAAAGAGATAATGTTGAAAAATAAAATGAATTGTACACTTAAAAACGTTTTTTTTCAGAGCCAGGTACTTTTCACACAACCTTTGTATTACCTTAAAATGAATTCCAGTTAATTGTTGTCTGTAAATGTTTGTTCCGAAATGTGTAGAAATTTGGGGGGTGTACCTAAAAATGTAAAAGTAAAATAGAAAAAAACACAAAACATTATACAATAAACTTATATTCTTCTTGTTCTCTTTGTTCTTATATAACATGAAAAATTAATCAGAAAATAAAATATGCCCTCTTGGAAAAAGGTAGCATCTATAAATATTAAGTTATTCCTGGAACAGTTCCTGACGATACTTAGATACTCTTTAACAACTAAAATATTGCAATTGAATAGTCTTTAAGGGCGAAATCTTACAAAAGCAAATATTCATATCTGTACCGTGTAAATAAAGTAGGCAAAACGACAAAATCTGCCGAAAGCAATTGAAATACTTTGGAGAATATTTTCTTGGTTTCTTGGTAAAAACACAACGTAAAACGTATATTGTTGTATGTGTATGTATAGTACTTATACTTAATAATACATTTATATTTGATACCGGAAAAAAATGCACAAAGTCATGTGTTCGTATTTCAATGTACAAAAAAAAACCCACTCAGCACGTTGTATTTGATGCCCCAACCGTTTCTAAGTGATTCATCAGAAGTTGCTGAAGATTGCCTCGTAATGCACGCTCTTCATTTATTTGGACCTTTATTTGTGCCATGTCCTGTTGTAGCTGCCGAATTGCTGTCCACAATTGTCGTAGGGTTGGTGTTAAGTCTTCATTTTCTAATCCTGTAAATGCAAATTAAAAACAAAAACAAACATTCATAGGTAGGTGATTTTGCTACAAAAAACTAAACTAAACTAGATAATAATAATTGTTGAGAAAGTGCTGGCGTTTATCAGTTAAGAAAACTCATCAGCAAAGCGATAGGTGTACAGGAGCTAACCAAAACTGTAGAAATTTGGTGGATTTTCTTGGGGATAAATGTGTTAAATTGAAACTTGTCTAAAACGAATTAAGAGCTAAGCAGAGATATGCCTTCTATTGCAAAAACAATTTTACAAAATGAAATTAATTATAGCGCATTTTAATTACATGCTATTCTTCAAGTGATTCTGAAAATTCTTATAATTTCGCGGGTGTAAAATTCTGAAACTATTACAAAATAAATATTAAATTGTGATATTGTTTTCAGTATGTGGAAATGTGGTGCTAATTAGTCCTGGCTGTTGACTGTCATTTGCATATATATACATACATTGTAGTCAGTGGAGGGCTGGTCAAAGTTTAGAGCACACCATATGATGCTTTGCACAGTCTTGGTGGAAAGGACGGTAGGAATTAGCTTACTTCATCCTAAGACAGGGGTAGCTGCAGGTCCAATTTACAACATTAAAATATTTAAAAAAAAAACAAATAGACGATGTTTCAGGCACCTCATCAAAATGTCCATGTAGCACATAATGGGAATAATTGTTATTTTATTCTCATACTAGTCAATTAAAATTAGGATGATGTTTGTAGAAACTTTTAATTTATCATAAGAAATTCATTTTATTCATAATTAACATTCATTACTAAATATGTTACTTAACCAACGCACAAAAGACAACGTCTGCAGATAAGAAAACTCATCATTTCTGGAGAAACGTTGCAACTACACTTACTGATTATCATAGATTCTTAGCTACACTAATTGTGGTTGTTTCATATTAAGCAAAAAATTATGCGGTATTCAGATATTAATAGTAGGGAATACACAACATTTAAAAATAAGATAATTCATTTCCTATGTAACTAAAATATTGATTTTTTCTCGTTGTAAGAAAATTTTAATCGGAATAAAATTAAATCAAAATCCAAATTCAACACCTCAGAAATTGCTCTTCTCTTTTTTTATTGTTGCGATTTGGATTGTTTAATCTTTTAAACTGTGAATTTGGTATGTGAAATATTTTCATAACCCTTCTAGAACTTTTCCATTTTTCCCCAAGATTAAATTTATTATGAGATTAAGAACAATTCTAAACTTTTAAAGTATACCAAGGTTCGTTGTCTTGTTCAAAAATGAAAGCCGCTATAGAATGTTCAAAATTTGCATTCACCATTCGAATAGAACCAACTGCAACCATTTTTTCCTTATTATTCCTGAATTACATAAATTCCTGCAAAAAAAACCCAAGAAACCAAACAATTACAAGTTCATGTTGAACAGTTGTGCTGGGTTTCCACACAGAAAAATGCTATGAACACCGAAAATCCTTTTAATCTACAAGCCTCTATTTTCGATATTCTTTAAAAATTCCAAAAAAAATTTCACCAAAATTTTTACCTTTTTCCGGACAGATAGATAGGTATAGATAAATTCATTTCTTTTTAATAGCTTCACAGCATTTTCCTGCCTCTTTTCCAATTTCCCATGTGTGAGCTGGTATTATTCTACTGCAAGGAGAAAGGGATGCCTGACTGTTGGTAGCAATCCATTGCAATTGACCCCCAAAACAAAAGCTATAGACTTTTGTGCTACAATTAACAGGAAAATTCTCTACTAATAGCTTCATAGAAAACCTTTTCACACATCACCGCAGAAAAACTCATCCTGCGTAAAATACTAGGATTCCGAAATGGAAAGTCGACTATGGATCAAATTTTTACAATACGCCAAGTTTTATAAAAATCCTGGAAGAATATGTAGTTTATAGTGACAGTGGTAGTAGTTTTTTAATAAATTCATATTCAACAAACAAATTGGCGGAAACTCGGCTGAATCAATTGACCCAGGTCGCCGCTATTACCTCACGTAAAATATTAATAAACATACTAAACAATAATGGTGCGGAAATTGAGCCCTACGGTACACCAGTTACAACAGCAGAAATTGCTGACAAATGGCTGCCTTTCTTAACTTGAGACAATTGTTTAGCAGTAATTGATCCAGACTTCTTTCTCAAGAATACTTTTGAAAAATCCAGCAGAGATTAATAACTTTAGACTCTGTTTCACAACAACAATGTGTGTGAATGGTGCTCCGTTAGAAACGATTTGGACTTTAGATACGCTTGCAAATGGTCGTGCAGAAGCCATTCAAATCCATAGGCTGTACGCGGGAGAAGTAGTTTTAGCGATATCATGCTTCCAGGTTCGAGAAAAAATTGAGGTTGTCACGCAAGTATTGTACATATGTGTCAATACATGCAGAATATGAATTTAATAAATTTGGGTGGGATGTTATCAAACCCACAGGAAAATTGCACACACAGAAACATTGCAATTTTCGTGGGATATTTTGCACCGAAGAAATCACATGTAGAACGATGTAACAGATTTAAAACGGCTCATAATAACTGAAGGCTAGAGCAAATTTTTGTGTTGAAAATTCCACGTTTAAAGTTAAAAATTAGCAGAGTAATTTCGTGAAGGGGTCTAAAAAGGATTGTTCAGAAGGAATTAGTTTTGGGGTTTTCGACCTCTTGTATGTTTATGCACACATACTAGCAGACTGCACTGAAAATATTTCATTGATTTCACCGATGGCAGAAACACTGGCATTCCACTCGTGGAATCATAACAATAATAATCATGTTAGACATAAATATATTCAATATCGCCTAAAACCTAAAAACTATTCAAACCCAACGATAGTAAGACCAAAGCTGAAGTGTTCAGGAAGGGCATATGATATAAATGCCAATCTAAAGGGTGTCCCAACAAGACTGAAAAATTTAGATTCCAAATAAAATACAATTTTTTATTAAATACCGAAATTTTGATTTAATCATAAAGTAGACATGTGGGAATTATGTACGGAACAATACATCTGGTAAATCCGAGGAGGGCATATTTGCGTTCTTTACACGAAATTTTGAATCACAGTTTGCCATAATTGTGGCTAGATCTCAGTGATACAGCGCCTAATCTCCTTCTTAAAGGTTTGGGCGGTCGTGCGCTTACTGGAGCATTATGAAATGGGAGATTACACGATCAGGGAATGTTTTCTGTAATAATCCCATTGTTCCACGTGATGTGTAGTAAGTGGCACCGTTCTGTTGGAACCACATACCTTCAAAATTCGTACTATACATTTGAAGCACAAAAAACTGTTATCATGCCCCGATACCGCTTACCATTGATTGTTTGTCCATTCCCGGTAGCGTCTTCGAAGCA
This sequence comes from Dasypogon diadema, assembly GCA_006980735.1. Taxonomy (NCBI): domain Eukaryota; kingdom Metazoa; phylum Arthropoda; class Insecta; order Diptera; family Asilidae; genus Dasypogon; species Dasypogon diadema. The sequence goes on from QYTT01092678.1 coordinate 21,266, forward strand.
AATCTGAGGCATCCAGTAATGACTCTAGCCCAAAATCCGCACCAAACAGTGACAAGTTTGGGACGCAATCATGGAACACATGTGGGTTTTCGTCACTTCAAATGCAAAAATTTTGTTGTTTACGAAACCATCAACATGAAAATGGGCCTCATCGCTGAAGATGATTTTGTTCGAAAGCTCACCGTACACTTGTTGTTGTTCAATTACCCAATTGACGAACTCTCATCGCTGTGCATGATCTGTAGGCCTAAGTTGTTGAGTCAGTTGGATTTTGTAGGCATGAAGACGCAATCGAGTGCTTCTATAAATGTTGCATTCTTAAGCACTATGCCGAATGGACGTTCCCGGATTTGCGGCCACATTCTAGCGGACAGCCGTGATGTTTACTGTTGAAGGACCAGGAGGAACACGTGTCGATGGTTTGACATCAATAATCGACTCAGTCTCCTCGAATTTCTCGATTATTCTCTTCACATTTGATTTGGTCTACCAAAAATTTAACGAAATTTGCGAGTCGTGACTGTCACACTTTCACCATTTTTGAAATAATAACAATGTGTTGTTATGTCGAATAGCGATCCATTTTTAATAATAGCGGACTGTCTACCATCGCGCTGCCATAATGGTTTGACTGTGAACACACAGTAGCAGAAATGGTGCCAAATTTAGATGTTCCACTCTTGTTGAGACGCCCTTTATTTAGGTGCACTAAAACACATCGCAGATGTGATATAGAGAAATTTAATAATAAAAGAAAAACCAATTTTAAGAAAAGAAAATTTGTATTAATTTGTAATAAAAAAAACAAATTCAGTAATCGCATATCGACAAATGCACGGCAGGTACGCACCGAATGAAAGCTTCTGGCTACGCAATTTTACAGCAGTGCGGAGAATTTTGTGATTGTATGGAGTTAAATTTTCATAGACACGAACCATAGCATTCGACGCAAAACCACAATTTGTTTGAACTTATTCCAAATTATAAACGTACTTTTGAGAGAGAAGCGGTTACATATTTGATTCAGGCTTTATGAACTAATATATTAGAATTTTATTATTCAAAGCAGAATATACCAGTTGGTGAATTTTAGTTCTGCTAATTAGTTTGAAACTTCTATTAAAAAGCAATTTTCGAGAATGTAAAATACGTTTGAAAACAAATGACCATGACTCGAATTATACATGTAACAACTACTCTAATTTGTTGTTGGTTCAAATAGACTTTTCCAACTATTATTTTAGGAGATATTCAAGACCTCTCTTTTAAAATAAAAATATTTTGTGTGCTTATGTGGGTAGTATTATAGTAATTACGAGCTCACTGAAAATATTTGGAAGAACAAAGGATAAGTTGTAAATGGATACAATTTATCCAGTCTTGATTTCAAAGTTTTCAAAAGTATAAATGTGAACCTTGAATCTGAGAAGAATTAGCAGTAAAGATGTAAATCAAATATTAAATGTAAGGCTAATCCTTCATAAATACAAACCTAATTT
>QYTT01092678.1:22784-46719 GCA_006980735.1 Dasypogon diadema
TGACATCAATAATCGACTCAGTCTCCTCGAATTTCTCGATTATTCTCTTCACATTTGATTTGGTCTACCAAAAATTTAACGAAATTTGCGAGTCGTGACTGTCACACTTTCACCATTTTTGAAATAATAACAATGTGTTGTTATGTCGAATAGCGATCCATTTTTAATAATAGCGGACTGTCTACCATTGCGCTGCCATAATGGTTTGACTGTGAACAAATGCACGGCAGGTACGCACCGAATGAAAGCTTCTGGCTACGCAATTTTACAGCAGTGCGGAGAATTTTGTAATTGTATGGAGTTAAACTTTCATAGACACGAACCATAGCATTCGACGCAAAACCACAATTTGTTTGAACTTATTCCCAGTTATAAACCTACTTTTGAGAGGGAAGCCGTTACATATTTGATTCAGGCTTTATGAACTAATATACTAGAATTTTGTTATTCAATGCAGAATATACCAGTTGGTGAATTTTAGTTCTGCTAATTAGTTTGAGTCCTCTATTAAAAAGCAATTTTCGAGAATGTAAAATACGTTTGAAAACAAATGACCATGACTCGAATTATACATGTAACAACTGCTCTAATTTGTTGTTGGTTCAAATAGACTTTTCCAACTATTATTTTAGGAGATATTCAAGACCTCTCTTTTAAAATAAAAATATTTTGTGTGCTTATGTGGGTAGTATTATAGTAATTACGAGCTCACTGAAAATATTTGGAAGAACAAAGGATAAGTTGTAAATGGATACAATTTATCCAGTCTTGATTTCAAAGTTTTCAAAAGTATAAATGTGAACCTTGAATCTGAGAAGAATTAGCAGTAAAGATGTAAATCAAATATTAAATGTAAGGCTAATCCTTCATAAATACAAACCTAATTTTCAGTTTTGAAATCCACCAAATTTTACTAAAACAAATACTAATATTTCTCTATTAAAATTATAACAATATATTTAGAAGCCAAAATTGCTAAAATCTACAGAACTACAAGTATCTACCAAAAAATCTAATAACCCGAAGTTCCTTTGTTAATAAATTTTATTTTATCGAAATTATTTATCATCAAACCAATACAAAAATACTAGCTAAAATATTTGCATCGAAATTTACAGAAATTGTCAACATACAGTTTTACGTTCACATTTAGTTGCTATGAAACTTACAAATTATTTAAATTATCTCCTTATCAGTAATTCCTTTATAAAAAATTTATCGGAAAAAATTATTTGGCATTGACTTAGGAAATTAATCTATAAATATTGTTATTCTTTATAAAACTTTATTAAAAAATATAGCACCCATATAATTATATCGATCAATTTTCGTTATCTTTACTTAGTGATTTTTTGTTAAATACTATTTGATTTGAGCAATTTATGAATATTTGTAATATACAAAAATAGTTTCACTATTTCGAGTTAAAAAAAAAGACATTTGTAAAAGTACAATTTGGATGTACACTTTGTAATAATTTAGCCGTAACTGAACCATAAAAAAGCATTCTATTAAAAGCTCTTACTGTATTTTCGCATTTAGTTACTTGTATGTTATAGATTCTCAAGTTTTTATTATTATTTAATAGTAATAAAAAAGTAGTTATTATAATTGCTTGAAAATTTCAATGAAAATTGTATAGACGACACTCACGTACAATTTATTTTAATTTGAATAAATTCATCATTCAATATATAATTCGCTATAGTCATGATCATGATATGTGCAGGAACTATACGAAACGATATTCATAAGGATAATATGATGCGTACATATATATATATATATCGAGAATTTTTTTTCCAACGCGCATAGAGTACAATGTTCGCTAATACGTTCTTTTTTGTGCTGAATACTGTGGAAATCCACAAAAAATTCGACATCTTGAACTAAATCGGATTTTTACTCAATCTGGGTTATACTTTATTCTTATTGATTTATCTTGACAAAATTATAATGAATTTTATTTGTAAATCTTACTGAAAGTTTTAAAAGAAATTGAGACCTTTTTCTGCACTTTTTTCATGTTTCTTTCGAAGATTGATTCTTTTACTCTTTCTGCTCTTCACATTGCAGCATTAATCCGTTCTGTGTATTTAAATTGAATGTAACAAATTCCCCGAATGTAAGCTTCAATTGGTCTCTACTTCTTCTATTGTATGCTATGACTAGGTGGTTTCTAGTTTAGAAAGTTCGAAGGCTAGGAAGAATTTAAGTAGCGTTTTTCTCTTCACATTCAGCAACAAACAAACAAAAAAGTTGTTTTCATTGCCGACATTCTAGGTATCATTAAAACGAGTTTAAGAAGTTAAAAACCTATTTAAAGAAAGATATTTCTCGTGAAGCTTAAACTAGGCTTACTAACAGGTCCTTTCGTTCTGACAGTTCAACAGAGAATCAGGTACTATTTAGTAAATCTAATTCAATAGCGTTTCCGTAATCTACTTTCAAGTCATGAAAGACCATTTGCTACCTTATTGAAAATATTCAATATTCAATTGCCCTGTTAATTTTTCGTTCGATTTAGATCATTATGTACAGTTCGTGAAAAAAAGTGAGGAAGAAGAACGATGTCATCGAGAATTATTACTCGTGGAAACTTAGAAATATCTTACAAAGAATAAAGGAACTGTTGTTAAGAATGTTGGAACAATAAGATTTATCATTAAAAGGAAAGTTCTGTCGTTTTTCGGTTACTCTACTTGACACGCTTATTTCTTCGTTATTCACTATGGATCCGTTCTACATATCCTACTAACTTTAAAGAGAAAAGAACAACGTTTCAAATTCTGAAACTTATCAATTTTCCTATTGAATTCTGATGAGATTGAGAGTCATTTAAAGAACTCTCTTCACGGTCTGTATATTATATTTGTTGTCTTAATGACAGCGTCTCTTCCGACGTCACTTATGTCGTTTTAGATTTGCAAATCCAGATCCGCCCGAGAATCTGGATTCGACACTCTTTCAACCGAACGTATTTCGATCACAGAACGCACAAAACCTCTTTCTCTGAATATTTATCTACAACATCTAAAACGAAATCCTACTTCAATGACAGTTTTTGCTTTTGTGTGTGTTGAACCCGAGAAATTTTACAGGTCGGATCTGCAGCTTTCTACGTTGGATCTCCGGCGGATCTGGATCCAACCTAAACGTTCAATCGAACACTTTGACAGCACTTCGGGCGGATCAAGAATCAATCGAATTCGACATTAGTTTCTCTATATGTGTAACTGTTGAAAAGTTTATACAGAGTTATATAAAAAATTCTTTTAAAGTTAAAGAAGGATGTCCAAGCTTTTTTCGAATGTTGGCTAAGTTTTTCTTTTAGTTGCTAATAGTATTTAGTCAGATAATCTAAATTGCTTTAATATACAGCGCCGAATTCGCGTAACTCAACGTCGAAGCAAAAACGACACGTAAAATATTAATGTTGCGTCGACAGAGAGATGTCGTTGATTCGATCATAGGAATCAGTCGGCTCCACTTTTGCCGTCCAAAGGGCGATTGTTTTAAAATTTACATGAAATACATTTTAGGTGCATAAAAAAAGAACGGCACGGATAAACACATAGTCATTAACGCTCAATATTACAGCTTTATTATTTTTACTTTTACAGATCTCGATACTTATTTAAACTTATTTTTAACTAGTGTTGAATCACAGCGAATTGCGTAGGTTTTTTATAAAGCAGTTTTTTCAAAAACGACAAACAACATGTCGAAATGCGTGAACTCAAATGTCGGTATAACGTTTTAGTTTACGTTTTTACAATGTCGTTAGTCTACACGTCGCCGTCGAAATACGCGAATTGGCCCAGTTTACTTTAAGAGTAGAGTTTCCCATTCTGAAATGACTTTTGAAAACATCTGTAGAAAATGTTTTATTTTTTCTAAAAACTCTATTTTTGGGAATTACTCTCTGGACTGTGAGCCGATTACATATTAAATATTTCTTTAAAAATTTACTCCTTTGCCGTTTTCTTTTTATATTAGAAGTACATTAATTACTGGATTTAAGACAATATTAAAAACTGTTTCAGCATTCCTTCTTACTATCTTTTCGACTACTACAAACTTTTATTCATAAGCGCCAAACAAGTGCTTTGCAAACAACAGCAATGCTGTCAATGCATTATTGCTTATATGCGTTTATGAACGCATCCTCTCTTATTGAAGGCGAGGCATTAAACTCCACAAAAAATTGGGGGTTGACATATATCATTTGTCAGGTTGAAAATGACAACCTCATCTTTCCCGAAGTTTTCTTCTACCTAAGGTATGCTATGTGCATCATAGGGTTATTCCATATTAATCGTATGGTATTTCGCCTTGGTGAATCTCTTAGGTAATGCGTACACACTGCGGAATGCGTGAATTCAAAGCCGATTTCAATGCGCAAAGGGTCTGAGAGGGGGTTTCACTTCTGCAGCATTTTTCAGTCCTAATTCTCGGATGCAAAACACTTAAACAAGCAAATTATACAGAATACATTAAACTGAGAAAAAGTAGAGGGGCAGTTTTCTGGATAGATGTGTGTGTCACGCACTTCATGGATACTGTAAAAGCGTATCAGGCATTCCGCGCTGCAGGCAGACAGGTGTGGGCATGAGCATGATGCGCTGCATATAGGTAAGAAAACGCATGTACGTCGGCCCTTAAATGTACGACGATCATTTCATTTTTTCTAAATTAAGGTCTAAGAATAGTTTCTCTACAAAACTTATACAGAAAATTTACAGATTGAGAAAAGGACATTTTTATACAAAGTCACACCAAAGGAAAATGTAGTACAGAAATTGCTTACAGTAGATTCAAGTGCAATAACATCACCCATCTGCGTGGGTTATGAGATATTCTTTTCTTGAGGGTCAGAAAAAATTTCGTGACAGTATTCAGTACTTAAGATGGAAATTTCACGATATTTACTTAGTTTCCATGCACAAGGTTGAGTTGGAGTTAAGTTTTCGTTGAGTTTATAAAATGGCCGCTTAACCTGAAGTGTTTCCATGAGCACCTGTGGAGTTGAGTTGACAGTTGGCATTTGTCCGATATGCCCTTTTTTCAAATTCAGTTCTCACAATTTTAAAAATCTTTTAATATATTTTTCTCCCAAACTATTCAAATTAATAAAATGCATTCTTCTTCCGTTCAAAAAACTCGCCCGGCCGCCATTTTTACCAAAACAAAAATGACGTTTGTAGCTAAACTCAACTCAACCCGACCTTTTTCGTGGAGTTTACTTGGATTTAACGAAACTCAACTCAACTCGAGTTTCCATGACCACTAACTCGAGTTCAACTCGGGTTCAACCTTGCATGGAAACATACTAATTATATTGACATTTCTTTACTTAAAGTAATTTATAAGAGAAACTAGTATATCTGAAAAGGATAAAACTTTTGTTATATCGAAACCATTTTCCTAATATTTGAATTTCTAATTTAAATGAATTTTCTAAGGTAAATTTGTCTGACGTTGAAACTACTAGTATTCGAACATTTTTAAAGCCGTTAAAGATATATATAGAACGATGAATAAAAGGACAGACATAGCAAAAATTTTAAATTAATTTGATTAACTCAAACACAAATCAGATGAAAATTTAACATTGTACAATTTTCTTACTCTCAACACAAAAGAAAAAGTACTTTATAAAAATTTTGCCATTCCAATAGTTTGTTTAGAAAAAAATTGAAATTTTCTCCATGCCCGCCATACAAAGCATGAAAGAGCGAGTTATGCAGTTAAATGTATCACCTTTCAACATAAAAAAGTAGTATAACTACTTTAAGTTTTAAACTAGAAATATATCACATTTTCATGTTTCAAAACAGAGGCCAAGTATATTTATAATATATAAAAATTTAGGTCCATTATATTAAAAAAGCAGGAAACCACATACTGCAATAGGTAGTTGTAATAAAGTAGGAGCCTTTAATAAAATTGAATATACTACTTTTTTGTGTTGAATGGCAACAAGTTTGTTGATAAGAGAGCTTTACAAGTTAGAGCAAAATTTAAGACATTAATCTTTTTCGGTTTACGGCTTTTAAAGCTAGAAATACTATTTAAACAAGGCATCTTAATCTTAGGCTCATTAAAAAAAGAACAAAACAAATAGATTTATATGAGCTAATACTAAAAATAAATTAACCACTTTTTAAATGATAATTTAGTAAATGAACTATTCGATGATATTCTAACAATACCTATAACTACATATCTCAGCAATTTTGTATAAAGATAACGAAGATTGAATATATGTAAGCAGAATATTCGACTACAGTTGTATGTATAACATTTTTGTGTCAAAAAATTAAGTAGTGTTGCATTAAAAAACACCGAATTTTACGTCACTTCACAATTATTACATATATCAATAGATTTTACAATTTCATTGTAAAAATTCTAACATCTAGCTAAATATTAAAACATCACAGAATTAAAACTAACTATTATAAACACAGTTACGAGTATTCCGTGAAAATGTCTATGAATGCGAAAACTTTTGACTTTTCTGAGTATTGAAAAATATTTGAGCAAATCAAAGAACAAACTTTCATGTTATAAAGCAGCTCATAGGATAGAAGCATAGGCGGTAACAAGAAAATAATTCTTCATCATATTATATGAATATTTACACTCAACAATTTGCTGCATTTAACTTGGAATGTGACTCATTTACAATAAAGTTAAAGATAGAAACTATTGGTTGCTGGTAACACCCGAGAAAAGTCAAGTTAAATGAGCGTACACCGTCTTTATTCCATGAAAAATTTATTAGGGCACTTTGTCATCTTTGTAACCTAATGACTGTCTGAAAAAGGTTGCTTATAATACTAGTCATAGTTATTGATTTTTCGCCACTGACGCATGACAAAATTTCCACAACACCAAGTCGCAGAATGTCGTTGACTCTCGGTATCTGGCAATGAATCGTCAGCAGGTAGGTGAGGAGTACTTCGTCGTAAAGGAGTCGATTTAACTAAACCCTGAGGAGCCTCAAAAGACCTGTTTAACCGTCGATCATACAATCCTGGATGTGGTTTATTTCGAGTTGAATTTTGTAATGAATCTGTTGGTGGATTCCCACTTCGGTGATGAGTTTGGTATGAATTTTTGAACACTTTCACTTGTTTGTTTTTACGAGGCAACAACGGTGTCATATAAATATTGTCATAGCCTGATGCAGTCTTAAATCGATTAGATGAGCTATAATTTTTCCTTTGAGGGCGTTCCTCTGATGCAGCACGATATTCAGCTGGCGATGCCACATTGTTACCACTAGCGGCACCTAGTGAATATCTATATGCTGTATTCAATGATGAAACGGACGTTGAGTACATATTGAAGTTATTTGGGCTTGCTTCACGCCAAATATACGATGAATTTAGGCTACTCGTAGAATTTTGTTGTGCAGCTGAATTCGAATATGCATTACTAGTTGCTGAGCAGAGAAAAGGTAGTTGAGGATTTGATGTGGAAAAATGTTTACTGGTTTTCAATTTTCCGCCACGAATTGGAAGGCATGGTGTCCATGGTTGAAGGGCTATAGTGTGATAAAAGAGAAGAGAAAAAAGAGGAAAGAAAGGAGCAACAAAACCAAACAGCCAGAGTATAATATTATTTGTTTTTATCATTTGTTTCAAATCCTCTATGTGTTTTGTTGTAGGTGTATGCTTGTATGTAGTAAGATGAGTTTTATTGTAGCCAGATGAAAAATTCCATGTTATCTTAGCAAATTCAGTGACTTGTTACGAGTATGTTATGAACAGATGTGAGTATCGAAACCAATGCTCAACATTACGATGATATTATTTAATTTTTAATGTTAAAAAAACATAATTCTATTTGATTGGGCGGCGCTAATAACGAACCTAATATGAAAAGTTCGAATGCACCAAAACAACAGAAGAATTTTTATACCATGAACAATAACGGAAAGCGAACAAAATCATAAATCCATTTTCAGAAATCATTAGTAAAACCAAATAATGCTGATAATTCGAAAAACAATACAAATGAATCAGTCCACAAAATATATAAAACCAAACGTTAAAAAGTAATTACTGCGTTAAGATTAAAACAACTTTTACTTGGAAAAATACAAAGTTTGTTAAAATCTAATGGCAAATTCATTTTACTCTTAAGGAACATTTCAAAATAAATTTTAAAAAAATAGTGGTAGAGGTGTGATAGTTACCTGAATGAATTGTATTTCTGGCATTACTTTGGTATGCAGCACAATAAGCTTCAATTACTCGCAAAACAAGTGCATCTTCTTCAAAAGTTGGTTGAATCTTTCGACTAGAGTAGCTAGAAAGGGCGTTTGAACTACCACCAGTAGACTGGCTGAGCAAATTTGGTCGCAATGGTGGTGCTGGATGTAAATTTGTTATACTCCAATTAGCTGCAAATAAAAGAGAAATTTTACCTTTTTTATACCAGTAAAACAAAATTATACTAAAAATTGTTTTGGGGTTGGAATGGATTTGCTTCATACTATTTAAGTAGATAATCTATGTGCATAGCGCTGATACCAATTACAATTGAACGGATGTCCTTTACATAAAATTTCATGAAATCACAAAACAATAACTTTAAACTAAGTTGACCTTTTAAAGGCCCGTTAATAATCGGCGATTTTGAAGACTGAAAAATTGTATCAAATTGCCATGAAATTGAATAGTTCAAAACAATGAACTCGATTTTTCCTGCTTCTATTTGGCAATCTTGGTAATTTGATGAATTTTCTGTGTCAGAGTCTGAAATCGCCAGCTGCTTGTAGACATTTTATTGGTAAACTAAATTTGAACTTCCAATTATCCGGATCAGAACAAAAAATGCAGCTAATATATCTAGATATGATTTTGAGCAAGAGTTTCAGCATCCATTGGCAAAACTAAAAATAATAGGCAAATGTAAATTTAATGCTATTCGCATTATATTCTCATTAGAAATTCGTTCTAAACGGGGCCCCGTTGCAATGATTTTAATAGAAGGTTCAGGTCTCCTCTTGGATAGAAATTGTACTTTTATAATCAATAATTGTGATGAAGGATAAATTTAGTGAACCGAATAAAGAAAGGGTAATTAGCTTAATTCTTCTTTTTTAAAATTTCTTAAGATATCTTTTTACAAGATAAAATTTTCATGAAAGTAAATATAAAAACGATCAGTACAGTTTTGTCAAAATATTTTTTAAAGTAATTATAAGTAAAAAAGGATCAAAATTATCTGGAAATATTTTGTTTTATTTTCCTAGACTCAGTAGCATTTATGAAGCTTGCGTAAAAATTAAAAAAATTGGAGAAATATCTTAACCAGTTATGCATCCCCAGTTAGAGGGAATTTTATTTGCCGAGCTTTTAAGTTCTGCAAAAGGTGTTTCTTTCTTCGACTTTGGACACGACGAAGAATTGATGAAGAAATTTATTCTAATTAGTGCTACTGTTGTTCTAATCCAATTGTAATCAATTTCAATTCTCTTCCAGATGGTGGTCCTGTTTTTGGGACACGCTTTTCTTACATGAGAATATCACAAGCAATTTCAATGTACATGAGAGCATTGCTCTGAGATTATTTTCCGGCACGGAATGTGTTAAATTGTTCCTTCTTCAGGATCAATTGGTCGTACGAGCACTTTGACCGAAGTAGAACTGCAATGCGTGTCATATTTTGGAAATCCCAGCACGAACTACAAATCATTAGCCGAATATCCACCAATACAAAGATTCTTTTAATTTACGGGACTTGTAAACGCTTTACGCAGGCAACGCCTTTCGGATTTAACTTTCAAGAAGTTGGTTGTCATAAAGGCCAATATTAATAGAATGTTATAATATATGTATATAAAAATAAATACATATATGATGAAATTCAGAGAGGTTAACATGCATTCGACAGAGTAAATATCACAGATGTAATTCTAAAATATTATAACATTGTATCACTGTTGGCGTCTTTAGTTATCAATTATCACAGCTCTTACAAAATTTTTGGTTTGATCATTTGTTGAAAAATGTTAGATTTATTTACTGTTAATCTTCTGAAATATGAAAACCTTTTTGGTAGTTGCCTTTTGCAGTTTTGGGTGAAGTGGAAGTTTTAAAGCAGTAGCTGACAAAATAAGTTTTCTTTACATGAACTCATGCATTTATAAGAGCTTCAAATGTACAATGTGTTGGAATACCAAATGTTAGCAGTGTATCACTCACTTTAAAGAGCAATTCTTTGGATATTCGATTTCCTTACGAAAAGCAGCTAATATAGAATGATATCGCTATCCGGACAGAGTCAAATCTCATAAAATCGTGCACGAGCTTAACAGCACACAGTCTGCACTATGAGAATATGCGCCACTTTCGCGTGTTTCGTTGAACTTTTGGCTTGTGTGGGTACACGGCTACACTTTTGCCCATCAGTGTTTTAAAGTAATCAGATAACACATTACGGATAACATGGTTCGCAGCATTTCCTTGGTATTGTCGTCTACAAAGCTATGAGCTAGACGTAAAGTAATATAATCGACCAGAGAAACAAGATAACGTGACTTGGAAAGCTTTTAGAAGCAAATCATTTATTTTTGACGGTAGCATAAAAAATAACTAATCGCTTTGATGACGGCCAAACGCTTGAATCAAAATTCCTTAACAGCATACACATATATTTAGGCATCGAAGTAACCTATAAGCAGCCTTACTTCTGTGGTGAATAGAGCGTCCGTGAAAAAGGTATCTCTGAATAGAAAAAAGTAGCTTTAGTCATTTTAGCGTCCGCTCTGAGCATACTCCAAGTAAGAACAGACAGACTAGTCCGCTGCCAAAGTAGGTCCTGAACACTTTTTGTCAACCTTCTGCCCAGTGATGCTGCGACTCTTTACAGACTAGTGGGAGGCGAGGCATAACTAACTAGGCAAAAACTCGAGAAGCATCGAAACTTTTTCGCTTTAAGGTGGCGCAGATACCAAATCTATTATACCCTTCTTTATTAATATTGACTAAGATAATTTATGGCTGCAATTATGTATACAATAATATGTATAAAATGTTGATAAATAGCTTTTGGCTTTCGAAATACTTTTTAAACTGTAATTCTTGAGGTTCACATATTATCAAATATTAAACAAGCGTCTGGAAGCCAAATACTTAATGTCTACAAAGAATCTTAGTAGTCTAATAAATTTGTAGATGGAATTAAAATTGTTTCTGTGACTGAGTGCTAAACCGAATTTCACCAAATTTTAGTGAAACACATACTCACATCAACAATATATTGGCATAGATAATTGTTTGTTAGGTTATAATTTGCATGGAACAGTTAAACGTTACCTTTTATGTTTCCTATCCTTGCGCTTTGCGCCACTTGACTTCCCGCTTTTGAAATGTTGCTCGATGTCTGGGCTAAATTTAATTTGTGGCTTTGTTGCGCTGCCACTAGATTTTGTTGACTTGGTGGTTGTTGATGATGTTGTGGATGATGTTGTTGATGGTGAATGTGGTATTGATTGTAGCTGAGGTGATGATTGAAGGAAAGGCTCCGTTTGTGTTGTGACTGATGTATTGGCGGCGTACCTCTTGTTGCATGGCACATTCCCAGATTGGCCGGTGGTGACATCTGAATACATCAAACACCAAAAATATAAATATGAAAAACTCATATATTTATAATTCCAAATAAAAAACTGAGAGCCCTTGAACATTTGGTTAAAAAGCTCGAAAATGTTAAATGTTAGTTGGCAACTAAAACACAAGTTGCGAAAAAGTTAAAAGGAGCAAAGGGCTCAGGCAATGCGATGAAATGCGACTTTTGGTTAAACTAAAAAAAATCCAAAAATATTAAAATATGAACGATTTTAAAAGCTCACTCAAAAAAATAAGAAACACAAGTATAAAATCCAAGTTAATAATTCACAAAATTAAAATGGCACAACAACAAATTTCCAGTAACGTGCACGCTCGCTTGCCTGAGCCCTTTCCGCAGTCCGATGAAGGTGATGGTGTTGACTCGCCTTTTGAATCCCCACTTTTATGCGTATGAATAATTCCCCGAACAATGGCAGTTGGCAGTTTCTCTTTTTTCCACCAGTGCGCATACAATCCTGTTTTATACATGCCAAAACCTTCAGCACCTCCACTTTCAGCTTCATTTGTTTGCGGAGGAAATCCAATAAAAAAACTCTTTCTGTTAATTTGTAGCGTACGCTCAGCACTGTGTCCGCGGGTTTCACGATTTATCCGAGTATTCTCGCTTGTATTTTTGTTTAAAAACTTATTTCTAAACATCCCACAAACATCGAATCGAGCTAAATCATTACTTGATTGTGAGTGCCTAAGTTGACTATTTCTCAATTCTGAACCATCAACTACTAATTCTAATGGATAGTATAATTCGTCGGAGAGCTTAGGTGGATCCGGGGATGCAATAGTACAACTTCCAGCCATTCCAGAGTCACTTGACCGTGGACTAGGACACTGAGAACTTTCACAACATTTACACTTTGTTGACGGTCTTTTTTCTATTCTGTTACATTCGGGCTTGTGTTCGTCGGCCTGGTGGGCGCCAAGCTCAACATATTGATAGCTCAAACATCGTTTAACGGAATCTCTTTTAGGTGTAGTTTTCCGGGAGCGGCTTTCTTCTTTCATAAGAAGTTTGTTTGATACTTTTTTTCTAGAATCAATCGAGCGATTTTTATATGGAGATATTTCTCGAGATAGGCATAAGTTTGGATCTTCGATTTCTGTTTCAAACATACTCGGTGGACGAATGATGTCACCATCTAAATTATATAATAATTCGGCTTGTATTTGATCCGGTGCAGGCAGAATAGCTGGGAGATCAATTGAACTGGAATGCGTAGCTATCGAATCGTCATTATTTTCATCTTCATCACCACTCTGCGCTTCATTTATATCACTTTCTCCAAACAAATTACTATTCTTTTTTTGTACATCGCTTTTATCCTTCCATGATGGTATGTACACTTCAGTCAGATCTGAATTATTAAAGCGATTTCCAACAAAAAGTGTAGGCATACTATGCCTCTCATCAAGAGTTAAACCCTTAGGCTTGGTTTTCTTAATTCTAACTTCATCATTCAAATTAGCTAAATTTTCACATGCCATATAATTCCCAGATATTCGAGCGTTAAACGACGACAAATGGGAAGTTTCAGACAATTGATGCTTTATATCACCTATATTTAAACGGGCAGTGGAGGTATGTATAACACTTTCACTAGAAGATTTCCGGTCCATAACCCGCACAGCCTTTGAACATATCACAAGTGATTCAACCTCAGACCTACTATCAGGTGATTTCACAATTTCTGGAATACAGCCATATACGCCTTTATCTTTTTCTAGTTGGATTGTTTCACAAGTCTCTCCATGATCAATAAATGTTTCATACTCTGTTCTTGTTTCGTCATTACTAAATTTCTTCCCTGTGTAAAATTTAATGTAATCAAAAGGATTACTATCACAAGAGCCGTCATCGCTTCCAGAGTCAGTAGGTAATTCAAACGCATCTTGTCGGGATAATTGTTTATCTCCAGAAATCGACTTCTTTCTTAACATTCTTATGGTAGTTTTATGTCGCCTTCGCAGTACTATTTCAGATGTATCAACGTTTTTCGACGCTTCTGGATATAATAAAGCTTTCACTATGAATTTCGTGAGTTTGCCTTCACGATAAAGATTTTTGAAATGAGCACTTAAATTGGTATAAGGGGCCGTTGGAGGATAATATTTTGGTGGAAGCGTCAGGCGATAATACACTGGTTTTAAGTTGTATGCGCATAGTGAGAAACGTGCACAGTAGCCACGAGTATCAAGAAAATATGGTAACTAAATGTTCATTAAAAGGAAATTCCCTCAATTAAAGATTAATTTATGTAGCTTGATATGAGAAACACTTACATGTGATGGAGGATGCGGGCTACCAATAGCTGAAGCACTAACATTCCGTTTAATATTGATGGGAAGAGTAGGATTAGACGAAGACAAAAGGTCAACCCACTTATTGGCCTCATTTGGGCCTTGACAAACAGCAACTATTTTCTCTATAAGAGGACCACTAATTTCAAAGGCATTTTTTATGCTGTCTGTATCTTCCAAACGATTAACAATAATTCCCGTTAGAGGTAGCTTACCCTATATTTAAATAGGTTTTACATTAAGTTATTTATTTTAATGGGATTATGTACCTCATAAATGAATGCACTCATTCTTTGACTGACACTCAGTATGAGAAGTGTTTGTGGGAAAAGAACAAAGTATCTGTCTCGATGATCTGGGCCGACAGCAACACTACCCATATGAATTATATCACCTATTGTATTAGAAAAACGCTCCCAATTATATAGAATAAGTAAAATTTCCAATTTTTCAAACTCACCCAATGAACTAAGCTCTTGACCTTGCCATCCCCGAACAGGTCCTGTTAAAACTTGCAATTCCAGTTCTTTTTGCCTTCTTGTTGCTGCGCATGTTGCCTGTAGAGTGTTGTAAAATGCAGATCAAGTAAACACAAAAATCAAAATCCTTGCATACTCACTGCTATATCCTTGTACACCGCAACACTTCTTTGAGTATCACCTCTATCCGCATGACTGCTTTCCATATGACGTTCAAGTTCCTGCAACATTGCTGAATACTTATCTAATCTTCGGAAAGGCTTCGAAAGACCCGTTGTTAGCACTAATAACCCCGGAGAGGCTGCTCCTTGTCTCTCCATGAAATTCTCAAGATCATCTCTGTATTTAAAAACAATGTTTAGCTCCTTCGATAACCAAAGGTTAATATAGTTCTTATACTTACTTATATTTGTCTAAAATCACAATTGCTCTGGGATGGGCAGCACAGTAAGCCTGATGAACATTTTTTACGACTGGTGCCTTTGTAAGAAAAAGTTTTCCAACTCGATCATTGCAGTCTTCCAAACCATGTAGGAGTTCTTCATGTGTTTGTACCACTTCAATAAAATTGCACATTAACTGTGCATATTCATCAGCTGTCAATCTATTAAAATATTGCAATTTATGGCACGACATAAATAAAAGTTTATTTCTTACATTTGGCTTGTTTGGAGTGGTTCCAAAAAATTCTCAAAAAGTCCCTGAAGTTCAGCCACATGAGCTCTCTCACTATCTAAGAGATCTCTAAAAACTACTGAACGATATTCTTGAATTTCTTCAGGTGGACGTATTGTTTCAGAAAGTGGAAGAGGTGCTTTGTATTCCTTTACATAATTGCTGGGGAACCATCCAGTCTTGTCACCAAGAGTGCCTTCCCACCAGCCACCCTCTTCTCGTTGTGTTACAGTTATGATGTCACCCTTTTTAAAACATAGTTCATCGTTGTTTTCCCCACGAAAGGAATATTCTGCTTGCACTATATATGGCTGATCCATTGCATTGAGGGAAGATTTGTCGTTATCTGAAATTATTCAAATTAGTCACTTATGTAAACATGAACATAAATCTTATTATTTTACAATTGATAAATTTTCTTGTGTGTTAAAGCTTTTACAGAAACATAAGTTTAATTATCATAACATTCAGGATTTCAATAAGCAAAACAGCAGCACATTTACCTTAATTAGCATCTAAATAAAAGACCGAAGAAATTCAAGCTAGGATCTATTAAATGTTGGTCCAAAGGCAAGGAGTTCTTCTAGGGTGATGAGTATGCTATACAGCCGAAATAACAGCTAACCTGGGAGTTGAAAAAGCAACCATAATACCACTAAAAGTTGTCTCCAACGGAAGATATCTCGTACCTACCGTTTTTGTCGCTGATTTTAGATAAGTTCTTTTAGTGAGTTATCCGAACCTGAATTTGTTAGCTAAGGTTATGAAGATGACTTGGTTATTTTTGTTAAGGGAAAGAACGATTAGGAAATTTTTGATCAAATATGCAAAACGGCCTAAACACTCAACTTGAGAACTCCTGCCTTAGGAACAATAACTATAGATTCCTCAGAAGAAGTCAAAGACCTTAGCTTTACGCTTGGTCGCATATTTACCTGGAACCCACACTTAAAAAATATAATTGCAGCGATCTTATAACGTGCAAACGACTTTTTGGTACAATCTCGTGTCTTAAACCAAAGATAACATTATGATCCTACTTGGTTACAATAAGACTCGTGGTGGCTTACTCTAATACTAGGCCGAAAATGGAATAAAAAACTGCATGCAAATATTGCAAACACGCTTGTCTAGGAGTTACAAGCACCATGGGCAGAAATCCTACGGCACTAATGGGCCTCCTACCATTACATCTTCCTGTAAAGCTGGAGACTGCACTATGTGCCATCAGACTGCCAATGATTTATTTCCTAACGTCGAACTTCACGGATGTACATCCAGAAAAGGAATCGGTGTCCAGATCCGTAAGGTACAATATTAACTTGCCCTTCAAAATCACTCACTGTCAATCTGGTGATATGACTTTCGAAAGGGCATCCCATATCTGGTACACAGATGGATCTAGGATGGAAGGGAGACCAGGGATAGGGATTTATGTTCCAAATCATGGGATCTCGTAATCTGTCGTTATGTTGTGACCGCACAAACATTTTTCAAGCAGAAATCCACAACATAGAGCTTTGCGCACACGTTTATATCGATAAAAATGAACGCGACACAAAAATAATTATAATTTGGACAGTCAGGCAGCGCTAAAGATACACGCCTCATACAATTGTAAGTCGGAACTTCGCAATGCCATCAAGCTATTGGTACAACACAACAGGGCTTCCTTGATATGGATGTCAGGGCAACAAGGTTTTAAAGAAAACGAAAATGTAGACCGTCTTGTTTGAACTCCTTGCAGCTTTTTTTGTTTCCAGAGTTTAAAATACTGTTTCGTGCTGAATTATAAATTGGTAGGTGCAAGAAACTTATCCTGGAAGAAGCATGTTGTTATACCGAAGACATGTCGAAAAAGCTTCCTTACAAATTTTTCAGACTTTTAGCATGCGGCCTATTATTATTTTTTTGGGGGCTAAATTAGAAACATTCGCTTGGCGAAAGAAACACCATGTCAAGATCTTTCATACGCTGGCGGAACAATGCTTCTCTGTCTCCTCATCTTCCAAACAGAATTGAAACATGTCATCCTCAGTTATGCTCATCATTTTAAGGTGGTACCTCAGAGGACAGTGACTGTGGTCAAAGAGAAGGTTTTTTAAGTTCAGAAGTTCCTCCAAAGTCTTTCGCGAGTAGTTAGTGAACTTCTTCTCCTGTTTCAGGCCAGTTTGGCTGGTCCAGTATATAAATCCCTCTCTCTTCCCATGATTTGAAAGTAACCTTGCTTAAAAGGACTTTTGGATAAACCGCAAAATGGCTTTAGGCCAATGAAATTGAATTCAGCACGCTTCTTTGCCAGAGTCGTACGGCTATCTCAGCTCGGAACAGACATATATCTCATCCGCGGCTCCAAGTTTTTAATTTGTACAGTTCGTGCGCGAATTGCTATTACATAATTAAACTTCATTAACCCGGCGTCATGGGGGATGGGTCAAAATGACCTGTCATGTTTTAATTTGCTTATGGTTTTATAACTACGCGTGCGACGTTGCTGCTCTTCTCAGTAGCTGGAGTCATTAACTTTCTTTAATAATAAAGTCCAATACAGGTATAAGCCAAATTTTCTGAGAATTATAAACCTGCTAGCAGTCCTTTGCTTTTAAAAAATCTACAAGCGCGTGTTCAGAGAAAACAAAATTTTGCAGTTTGAGCTATAATGTTTTCTGAGTGTTAAAGAATAAAATAGAGAAAAAATCGTGACAAAATACTGATAAAAAATTAAATTATCCAAAGGTGATGCATTCACATTCATAAGTGAATGTGCTTAAACATAATTTTATTTACTCAAAGAGCTGCATATGTAGCAAAAACACGTAACACTAGCACTAGAACAAAATATGATTTACACGTGTATGCATTGCAAAATTCATTGAGATTTTAAAGGAATCATTAACCCACATTACCTTGTATAACTCCTATATTTAAAGAATTGCTAAATAATCCTCACTTCATAAGTCTAAAAGTAATCGCTTAAGCACAAAAATAAACATTTCCGATTTCATGACCACTCACTGAGGAGCAGCGATCTCATGAGATCGGTCTCTTATTTTCGTAACAGAAACTGGCAGTTCCGGCATTCACACACGCACAGATAATTGATCTTGGGAACAGATTCCGACACGAAATTACATTCAAGTTCACATATTACATAGATAACGTATGGAGATCATCGTGAACTAATGTCGAAACATACTTGCGACATTTTGGTTGCTATAAATGCTCAACAAAAAATTTTCAGACATCGGCGAAATAATTATAGTATGGCAGAACAAGTGTTCATTGACACAATTCGGATTGTCAGAACCTTAAGCTTTATATTTACACATATATGACACATACGTACGAACGTTATTCCATTCAATGGCACTTTAATAAAGAACGTAGTATAATATGAAGTTTAATATTGGAATTTTATCGAAACGTGCGCTGCCGATCTTAGACTCGAAAGCAAAGAAACTGACGAAAACACACAATTTAAATTTTCCGCTTATATTGTGACAATATTGTTCCAAAAATTCAATTTCCAACTAGCTGAACTTGGCGTTCTATTGTGAGTTCTTAAGAGAAACTGCGACACTTTAAGATGTCTTCTCTGAAAATTTTTTTTATCATATTGAGGATCTCTCAAATTTTCGCGGTTAACAACGATGTCGACGTTGCTTTTTTGGCATAAATCCAAAAGATATGTTTGGCAAATAATAATTTCTTTTTGCCATTACATTTTTTATTTTCATTTTATTTTAATAAAAAAACCGTATTTTCTTGCCTTTATTTTGTTTTCTTTTATCGGCTACTTTACAAATTACATATCTAAATTAATTAAGACATACTCGGAAACGTTGACTCAAACAGGAAGTTTGCATTACTTGGCTGGTGAAAATAGTTGAATTCCAAGAATTCTATTTCTACCTGATGATCACACAATAATATAAAATTCCGAATGTCGTTTCCTAAAAATTAATAATTTCTAACAACTTTCAGGAGCAAATATCTGAAAATTTGATATTTACCTAAAATTCAATGTTGAAAACATAGATTTTAAAAACTACACGTGCCAAATATTTTACAAAATGCCGAGAATGATTTATTAGTTTATAGCTGAATACATTCACAACATCTAACATGTAAAAGTGGAATAAAATGTGAATTTTAGATATTAATATTTATTTACCTTATTGATGATATTCTTCCTATTTTTTACATTCGGCTACGGTATACACATATAGTATTTCCGAAGAATTGAGCGGAGTAGTATTTAGAAATTAATCCTGGGAAATTATCGCTATCATTAACAATTTTGAGTTATTAAAGAGGATAAAATCGTTGTGATATTTTTAAAGTTTTAATGTTGTTCCTATTAAAATCTACTAAACTACATTTACATTATACTGAACAACATTTTCGTTGACAGTTACCTACATACAGTGGGTAAAAAAAACGCTAAGGAACGTCTTAATGTATTAAGATGAAGATGTGTACTCTTTCAACAAGTTTTTATCAAAACCACGTTTTTCCTTCCTTCTATGTATATTTCCAGAACTAGCCGACGATCAAACGTTAATATATGAATCCTGCAATTGTTATATTCCAGATGGCCTTTTTCGTGCCAATATTTCTTGAGATCGTTAAAATAAATACTTCAAAAATTTGACCTGCTCCGAACAAAAAAGATGAATTGCTCTACTTGTTCTTTTTCTGTTTGATGAAAAGAGAACAGAGCAATTTAGAGCAGGATTTTTTGCATCTGCAATAAAGCAAGAGTTGGAATATGACACATTTCCAAATATCAAAGAACTTACAAACCTGCTCTGATCAGAGCAAAGCTCTTTTCAGATCTTTTGTTTGCTGCTCTTTTTCATTCGGATCATAGATCTGCTCTGCTTGGAGCAGCATTGCCGAACAAAGTTAATGTCTCAGAAAATCAATTTTAGACAACTTCAGTTGGTTAAAATTGGAAATGTTTAACAGAATTAAGTAAAATTTTTATATCTCTAATTTTGCAGGCCCTAAAAAATGTAAGAAATCGGAAAATTCGATATTCGTTTTTTAACTTTTTGCCATTTTTCGAATTTTAATTTTTTTTTTCATTCTCTGGAAGTAATTATGGCCAAACTAGTTAAAAATCTCGTTGCATTTTTTGTTTCAGAAGCCGTAGAACGATGGCAATCATCAGATTCATGCTAAAGTTGTTTTTTTTGACCACATGCATTTGTAGGGTTGCAATAACAAAGTTATAAACATTTGTCTTTTAAATTTTGTATAATGTTAGTCGAAACATAAATAAAAAATATCTAAGTTCCTTAAAAAATCTGAAGTAACTCCAAAAAGCACGTCTGCTAGACTAAAATACCACCTAGCTCCCGATTTATATCAGGTACATGAATTCGTGGATAAGGAAATTTTTATTTTAAACTCGAATGTGAAGACTGAAAATAAACTAAAACAAAATGCTCACTGCTTGCCCCACCACATATTATCTTTGAACTACACATCAAAGAAACAGTAATCAAGTAGCCATTTTTACATATTTCTAGGTTTCAAGACACGTAGTCACATAAAAATGACCAACAGTATTTATTATATTCTTTGATCATTAATTATTTGTCAAACATTCCAACATTTACATTTTCAAAAGTACTTCCACTCCATTCAAGAAAGCAAATCTTCAATAAAATCAAGATTTCCTGCTATTTTTACATCCAGTTACAACGCAACATTGCAGATTCCTGTACTTTTGATACTTAAAAATGTTTCTTAACGCAATTTTATTAGGCCATAAAAAAGAGCAAATTTCGATTTAAACTTAAGCAGATATTCAGAGGAAAGAAATTCTTCGATACTTTTATGTTGACAGATAAATGTGTATATACTAGAGAACTGCATCGACATTGGAGATGGATTTGAAGGAAAAAAATATGTAAAATATTCGTTAAAAATTTATCTTTAATTACATTGAAAATTAGGAGTCTCAAAAGCAAAATAGATTAAATTAAAAATATAACAACGAAGGTGAAATCTTTTCGCTAATTGTATTAGGTACATCCGTCTTTTGTTGTAGGGTTCTATAAAATGTAAAGTTTCTACACTATACATTTTCTTTGTCTTCTTATGACGTAAACTCCAACTCAATTATTAACCCTCTCCTATTTATTGGCTTCTTAACTCGCCATACTTACATGTCTTTTTGCAATTGAAGAATTCTTATATCGCTGTCTTGATATCAGCATCTTAACTCTTAACACATTGCGGATCAAACACGAAAATTCTCGTTTTCACAAACGTACAAATAGCCGCTGTTGAAATCTTGCTGGTCCGGAATGTGTTAAAATGATAATCCTAGCAGATAATTTCGAAGTAACCAAGAAAACCGATAATCCATTGTTTGTGGGATATAAAATTCCATGCAAGATACAATAATTTTTTTAGCACTGCCATATTGAAATATTACTCTTGTTCCACAGGTTACCAGTTTTGGATGCTTAGACTCTTAAAATTTCTTGCAATCTGTTCAGCGGTGTACAGTGAAAGCGGCAAAAACTCTAAATACCCTTTTACAATTCCCAGAAACAAACTAAAGTACCTTTTCACTTGATTTAATCATTGCAACTTCCACACTTCCTGGAAAGTTCTTTCAACAACCGCTTCGGTATTAATTCGGAAAGTGTTTAAGCCATCTCAGGCTACCAAATTTAATTTAGATGGTAATATTGGATTGGCATGTCTAAGTATAACATCGACAGCGGCTATGCAAGCATTACTGTGCTTACCACCTCTTAGCAAAGCTATTGAAAAGGAGGCGAAGGCAGTAATGTACAGAGCCATATCCGACAGATACGGTCATACGGAGATTGGAAATCTAAGAATCACATCTGCCTATCTGAAAAAATAAAATCAGAATCAATGTTGGATATGGTATCGGATAGAATGTTAATCAAATATAACTTCCCTCTGCCATTTAGAGTTAACATGCCGGACAGGGAAGAGTGGTTCCCAACCATGAAAAGGAGCCCTAATCTGGTACTAGGCTCTAAAACCGAAGAGGGGGTTGGAGAAGGAATTTGTGGTATTACGCCTAGGGTCAAAATACATCAGAGCCTAGGGAGGTTTGCGACTATATTCCGTCAGTGAAAACCTTCTTCGAAACTACACAAACAAGAAAATATATATCTACTCAGATAGCCAGGCTGCACTTAAGACCATATCCTCTCCTGAAATCAAGACGAAGCTAACGTGGGAATGTGTTCAAGCACTGGCTAGTCTTGGCGCGCAGAACTACCTAACGATACAATAAAAACCAGGGCACTCGTGCGTTGAGAGTAACGAAGAGACAGATAAGCTGGCCAAAAAAGGTGCATCTGTGCACCTCTTTGGTCCAGAACCTTTTTACAAGAACTTCCAAACGCGTCGAGCATTGGAAAGGAGTTCGAGACAAACAAAAAAATTGTCAAAAACCCCTCCCAAGAACTTTGGAACTATTAAGATTGCCGAAGAATCAAATAAGAATTATTGTAAGACTTCTTACTGGACAATGCAAGCGGAAAAAGTACTTAAATCGGATGGGTATTGCAACCACCTATGCATGTAGGCTATGTCTCGAAGAAGACGAAACGTCGGAGCACATCCTCTGCGAATTCGAAGCAATTGCACATTGTCAATTCCAGCTGTTTGGGGCCTGAAGACTTCAAGATCATCTCCTCCTTTCTTGAAAGAGTAGGGCTGATGGAGGAAACATAATTAGTATGGAGCATAAAAGGCCGCACTGCACAGACTACATTACTCCGCCACACTCTAATTGTAATTTTGATATTGGAATAAATTTGGAATACCCAAAATCTCATATAGAGAGAGGATATACTCACAGTAATTTCTGCTTGTCGTTTCAGACGACCACAGGGATTGCTCTGTTAAAGTAATTCCATCAAATTCGGTAGAGCTCACCGATTTTCGTAACCCCGAACGTGCGGCTACTGATAGAACAGCTACGGCAAACTTCCGCAGGTGTTGCCCGATTTGGTTCATTTTCTGTCATAATATTTTGATTTTAACAAAATATCTGCGTGTCATATTTATGCACTAACAAATATGCTCATAGGACTAGAGATGCTCTATGCTCCAATTAGCATCGAATTCAAGACGGGTAATCTTGAAAACGGAAAGATGTAGGTGTATACCAAATACAGATACACCCATGGAAAAAGCCCCTTTAACAGTCCTGAATTCGATCAGTAGGTGTGAAAACAAGTCAAAATTAAGAGACCTGTTCTGAAGAAATGGGTAAAACTAGAAGTGCTCTAATAAGGCAAGAACTAAAGTATTAACTTTAAAAAAACACCATACTTTTAACCTTTTGAAAATTTCTTAAATAATACTTACAAATTATGCTTTACATATATGATGAGCTTATCTAATAAAACTCTAGTATCGTTTAGTAGAAAAGCAAAAAGCGTAGTGCCCAACGATAGTGCGAACTCTTAAAGCGCACTTCTCAGCGGAAAGCCGAGAATCATTTACCTATCTCTGCATTCAGCGTAAACACATTTCATAAGAAATGTGCTGAGATTAGGCTCCCACACCAGCATGCAAGATTATTATAGGTTGAATTTAGAAAATATGAGAAAGTAATGCAGCCAGTATTAGAAAATATACTAAGAAAGTTAGTTGACGGAATAGAATCGAGTTTTTAGTGCATTCTTAGAGATATTTAAGTCGAAGTTCTCCATCCAACAACTAACCGTAAGACATGTGCGATTAATGGGTTCGT
Source organism: Dasypogon diadema (assembly GCA_006980735.1). Classification (NCBI taxonomy): domain Eukaryota; kingdom Metazoa; phylum Arthropoda; class Insecta; order Diptera; family Asilidae; genus Dasypogon; species Dasypogon diadema. The sequence continues at coordinate 46,649 of QYTT01092678.1, forward strand.
GCCTTCCATAGTTAGTTCTTAAGCAATTGACATGCAACCGAGGGAGACTTCTCAAATTTTAACCATTAACC
>QYTT01092679.1:1460-18698 GCA_006980735.1 Dasypogon diadema
CATAGCTTAGGAAAATACCCACCATTAAGAGACTCCTGGAAAAGAATCCGAAGAGGAACACTAAAGCCGTCCGAACACGATTTAACCACCGCGGGGGGAATCCCATCAGGTCCCGAGGTGAAATCAAAGGCAAGCTCGTCGATGTGAGCAGCAATAATCTAATAATCGGAAATGAACGGAGATATACCAGCCGCACAAGGATGGGCGTTAATGTGCGTAAAGTTATCAATATTTGGCTGGAAATCAGAAGGTTGAAACGAGTTCTTAAAGAACGCAGCAAACATATTGCAGATCTCATCAGTAATGCTGCTAGATCGTCCCTCCAAGGACATAGATGTAGGATAATTACATCTATGTCCTTGTTACATTATAAAACTAGAACCAAGAAATTAGTTATAAATAGTGTAAGGTTTCTTGGACTGAAAGTAATACGGCAAAGTTTAGATTTCTACCGGTGAATTAGGATTACTATCGTATAATCGTCAGATATAGCCTGTTAATTCCAAACACTAAGTATGGCCCGTTTTGTTAAATTAGTCATTTGGAATGATCGGAATTGTAAGAAGAACACTTATGGCCGCCTATTTCGACAAGCAAAGCATACAGCGATGGCATCTAATTTCATCAGTGTGGTTGACTAATAAAAAAAACTAGAACACTATTAAGGTAGATATTGGAGATTACTGAAACATTTAAAATGGAGCATTTTCTTCATTATGATGAGAGCCAGTAGTGTAAATTTGATCTTTTCCTTCTGAATTTAGCTTCATTCAAAAGGAAAGTGAAAGAAGATGAATGTGGATCAGTAGTTCATGCGAACGGTCGCATTAATTCAAAAGTAATGGGCCGTTAACAATTGGAGAAATAAATCGAATTACCACTGAATTACATGAGCACTTAATCGAATTTTTAAATAATATTAATCATTAAATTACCGCCAAAAATTTAGCAGGCATGTAAATGATGCAGTCGCAATATATCTACTAATTAAAGGCAATTATTGTCACATAAACATTTCATCTCCTCACAATTGGCTCTCATTTCACTTTTTACACGGCCATCCCAGCTAATTGCAATGGCCACGGTACGTAAGTGTGTACACGAGATGCTTTCAATCTTTTACCTTTCTTGGTCTTCAGCATCCGCATAATAAAGCAAGTTACCAAAACAATTTCAAGGTCCCTTCTGTTCGGATGGCTGCCTAACTTCAGTGGGCAATGTCATCCGTCTTTTGATCCAGTTTAGGTCTTACTGATTCTGGTACTGAGTGAACAGCCTGATTATGGGTGCCACCGCACCTGAAATATGGTCGGTATGTAGGACGATGTAGAGCTCTATGGTTGCCACTTCGGGCGTCGTGCGGATTACTGTGTCCGGTTATGTTATAATTGCTTGACATTATGTAATGCTGATGTGAGTGGACACTGTTCAATTTTGCTTATTAAGATCACCATCGGGTGAATTCCTGTTGGCAACGTAACAAACAAGATCGAAGGACGAATTTGGAATGACCCCACTTTTCTTGGTTGGTGTGATTTTTCGACGTGATTTTCATAAATTATGGAAGTGATTTCATGGAACGCCTCTAAGGATGACCAGGTTTGGGGTCAAATATAAAAGTCAAGTCAGCCGATGTCAATAAACTCGTGACGCAACCGTAAATATTGATCAGAAGTTTTATGGGACTGAACTGGTTCGAGAAGTGGTGACCAAGGCGCCATTGATGCAAGTACGAAAGTAAAGTTCGTCGTCACCAGTTGGTGCCGGTCATATCACAGCAGTGACTGTGCCAGCTTATTTTATCTGATGTCGGCACAGTGGTGCAATATGTCGAAAGTGTTCACTACCTCAAAGCCTCCCTACGACAAGTGCGTAAGATTGAGGAATTAAGATTGCATTTGTAACGGTTAAAAATAAGTCTCCAAAAACACACCGGACTGCATAAAATTAATACCCGCCCGGAATGAAATCTCTGGGCTGCATGTGAGACCACAGTACCTTACGACTTTTACACTCCTCCAAGTTTTGTTCTTCGATTTACTCTTAATAAACGACATACGGGGCACGGACTCCGCACCGCGCCGGTGTTATTTTATTATGTAATTGCGTAAGTGGTATCTGCTCTTGTTCTTATTTTAATTGACCATTTATGTTGGGGTTGCTGTCGCCGACGTCCGCGAGCAGAAGTGTTTCAGTCCTGATCCGAGGCCGAAATAAATGAATTAATATGTTCTGCTTCGAATTTCATCATTACTTATCTACGGCAGTCGTTAGGAAAAGTCAGTTTCAGTGCAGCTTACCCGTTTTTATGTCAATTAAGTGCAAAACTGAAAATTCCAGTTTTCCCAACTAGTCCGAGTCTTTTGGTTTTCTATTTTCCCAGCCAGAAACGAAAATAAAATCTGAGGTTCGCTAGACATTGATCAATGATGCCAGAGCAAGGCGTTGCTGGGTGCCTTTATTTTTGTGCAAATCGATAGTCCAACGAGAGTAATTCAACAATAACTCAATGACGAGTTTTAAAAGTAGTGCAAATATTAAATTTTATGCGTGTTTTGGGAATAATAAGAAACTTATGCGTGCAGACGTTGGTTTCCTTTCACGCCTAGGTTCTAGATGCAATTGTGAAAGGTGGACAATTACTACGTTTCTCAGTTTTGGGTTTTATGAAGTAGCTGTACAGATACAATTTGGAGGTGGCTTGTTTAGTGTGTAAATAATTCTAACATTGAGACGTTTCTTTTCGAAATATATACATAGTACTGGTACAATCTCATTATCTTAGGTCATATCCAATACGTTCTCTATAAATATCTATAATAGAAGGACTTTGTGCGAAAACCGGTTAGCTCCAATTTGTATAGATGTTCACGAATAGAGAAAAACTTCCCAAAGATGCTTGAGTTGATATTTTTAGGAATATGTTGTTTTAAAAAATATTTATATACGGGGTGTTCCGGTTTGAGATGCAAATCTTTTAAGGGTTGATTCCTTGGATCATTCTAAGAGAAAAATTTGGGTGGTATGGAAGAGAGGGGCGCGGGGAAGGGGGCCCATTTATCATACCCACTGAGATATGGCGTATCAAATCACAACTTCGGAACCATTGCATGTGCCGAAACCTAATAGGTCTTGTTTTACGTGTAATTGATACGCCTTATTTATTTATTTATACCATTATTATTCAGGTTTTCGAAATTTAAGTGTCTTAAGGTTATTTTATATAGCAACAACATGCGTTCTTGCTGGAAAACCTGAACGAGATAGTCTTATTGATTGTTGATTTGTGTAAAAAAAAAACAAAGAATGAAGCGTTCCGTTCCAGGGGGGAAATTGACATTTTAGCTCTTAAAATTTTGTTGGTAGGATGTTTTGTCGTTTTTCGTATTTTTTCATGTTAGCTTTATCTATTCCGCTCGTACTATTTCCTTGCAATGTTTCAATAATATAAATTGGCCGTTAAGGTGTCTCTTAGATAACGAAGGTATTTAGAAACATGGTCCACTTCTCTGACGTTTGACGAATATGTTGATATTTATTACGTGTGTAGATTATGTGAATGGAGTATTAAAAAATGTTGATTTCCCCAATGTCGAATTCATGATGCAAATGTTTCCAAACAGACATAAAAAGCTGCGAGAGATTGGGTCAAAAATCACAAGCCGAATAGATTGTTATCCAGAACTAACGAAAAACTTATTAATGAGGTGTTTAGATATATGTGCCAAAGCCCATCGTTTAACATAAATAAGATTTCTTTAAAGCTAAATGTGTCGTGAAAAAACCTTCCACAAGTTCCATATTGTGGCAAGCTTTGTCCTTAACGCTCAACATCTTTTTAGCAATTACTACCACAAGATCTTCCATGCGTTCAATAGTTCCAAAGTTATGTTAGCAATTTAAACAGGGACACCCGGTATAAACAATATTTTCGGCGTTGAGAAACGAATTTTTAATTTATCAATTTATTTCAATATATTTTTTCGTTTTTGAATGGTTTGGTCAAATTTAATGATTGAAATTTGACCCACTTTCCATTATCCAATCGAGCTGAAATTTTGCACATAGCTTTAGTTCTGATGGGAATACAATATATATCTAATGTCGTTCTATATCCAATATAGCGGACGCCCAAAGGCGGTGGCTTACATTTTTCTTCATAACCCCCTAGACATGGATATCAAATGAAAGGATTTGATGAGTAGAACACGACAAGCTACACGACGTCATTCTAAATCTAATATGGTGGATTACTCGACCATAAAAAATGATGATTTACACTTCCACCCAGTGTTAAGGTCTTTGTGTGTGCGCAGAGAACTTAATGACAAGAGAGTGGCTAAAAATGCTAACGTACGAGTACCCAAGTCAAGGTGACCACGCGCCGAGGACTGAATGGATGTAAAAAATGTCATAGCACAGGACGCACCCCATTGTATAGAAGTCTTATCCCTCTATCGAACCTCTGGGGGGTGGGGGCGTACCGTTACTTGTGGCGATTCTTGTTGGGAGAAAATATAAAAACAAGCAATACAAAATAAATAAATACAAAACAAAAAGAAACTGCAACACAAAAATACTAGGAAAAGCGAGCGAATGAAAGTGAAGCGGCAAAGTGAGCGAGACTTGATGAACGTCGCGAATACTTAAACGAAGAAACGGCTGTAAAACATGGAGCACGCTTGCAATCTTTGCGTAATTATATTTCACAAATAAGAGTTGAAGAAACACCAGAAGCTCGTGATCTTCGATTACAATAGGGTCGTCAACGTCTGCAAGCTCTCAATGCTGATATGGCAACACTTGAAGGGCCAATTAATACATTCTGCGATCGTATCTGTGAAATCTGCACAAAACGATGTTATCCAAATCAGATTTACAGAGTCCGATTCAATGAATTTGTACAGTCATATCTGGGTCATTCTCCTGAACTACACAAAACACGTTAGAGTGCAAATTAATTAAAGCATAGTAAGGACTCTTTTGTTTATCTCCTAATTAGAAATCGAACACAATAATTTAAACTCTCATAATAAAAATCCAGCCAAATAAAATATATTGACATAGGTTATAGAATATTTAGTAAGCAAACGTCAAGTCCTGTGCTTTGTTACCTCCGCGAGTTGTATGTTTCACAACGTTAGCAATAATTATTTAAAAGACCAATTGGTCCTTAAAGTGAATAAAAATATCCAAGGAGAACTCTTTATTTTGTATTTAGGATATAAAAAGCTTCCATTATCAAATTTCAGATTATTCACATTTTAAATATCTGTTACGAGAGTGTACATCACTTGCGTTCATTTTCGTTTTTTGCTCGAAAACGCAAAACAGAAACTACCTAATTATGATTATCAAATTACGTGTTGGCAGCACTGAAGGAATGTCAGATTGTTTTTACGTTGTTATTGGTTTCTCTTGGTAAGTAATTTGTTTAATGCAAATCTAATGTTGAATTTCATTTGCATTTTCAGGGTTCACTTTATTGCAGTTTCTTTGACACTTTCTAGCAGTTCCTCTAAAAAGTTGTTTTATTTGACAATTTTGGGTTAACCTGAGTTAACTCGAGTTAACCCATTATAGATAGCAGTTTTCGAACCCCGAGTTCAGCCAAGGGTTCGGTAGAGTTCACTACTACATACCTATAAAACTGACAATGTGAACACAAAATACCTACCACTACAACTACAAAACTCTAAATTCATGTTTCATTTGCTGCATTTTCAGGGTTGAACCCTGGCTTACTCTGAAAGTGCAAATGAAATTCAACATAAGCTTTAGATTTGCTGTAATAGTTCGTGTCGTAATTCCTGTGCGCAAAATGTCAATATATAGCGTTATTCAAATTCACATTAATTCATTGGATCCACCGGGTACTTTAGTTATTGTTAGTTATATGTTATCGAGAAAATTCTATCATCAAATAATTTTTACTAATACTGTTACAAATTAAATGCATAATCAACATGTAATTCTTCAAAATTTTATAATATTTGTTTCAAAGTGAACAATGTTAGAAATTAAAATGCGTGTGAGACATTTTTAGTGAATCCAAACTACAATTATTTTCTTGTAGACAAACAGCTGAGAAATAATTAAGACGTCAAGATTGTGAAAACTATATTTCAAATATGGTATCGAAATTTCCACTTGTTTTTGAAGGTCGAATTATTAATTCATTTTTACAGCAACTTTTATTAATATTGAATGTCAATACTAATTGTGAGAATAAAATCACAACCTTGGACTTGTATAAGTTAAGATGAGAAAATAAATGGTGAGCTTTTTTGAATTTAAAATTTGATCTTTTTGGATTGCTTTGAGTTAAAATTTTGGGTTTTTCTGAGTTCAAAATATATAATTTGACCTTATTGATTTAAAAAGCGGTAAGTTGGACTCTCATATGGTTGTGATCAAAAAGTGCATCAACTTGCTGTTGTCTGATATGGTTAAGTGTGTTGGGTTTTCACTTTAATTTGGTTCCTCCTTTTTTTGGTTCCAGTTTTATACTTTTCGTAACTATTTTGAGAACACCCGTTAGAACCAAGGCTCAAATCTACGAATCTATGAAACACATAAATTCTGCAAAGCAGGGCAAGCAGATGCTGGTGCTTTGCTCCTCCAAAATCCAGATCTGCTCTCGTACATTAGGGGTCGTCCGAAGGTGCAAAACTTCAGGCATGGCCTGGGGTTTATATTCTGGAACAACCGCGCAAAGAACGAGAGAAGGCGGATCACCGGTGCACTACTTCTTTCAGGCAACTAGACGGCGGATTGCCTCAGCTGAGGTCGACACCCTGATCGACCGAAACGGAGAACTCGTGCAGTGAATTTTACACGGATCTCTACTTTTGACCATTTTCGCTCATGTCTGAGGACATAAACAGATTCCTCTGGCATGTCCCGACTCTCAGCAACAAGAGGCGTGATATGTTATACAAACGCCTGGAACTCTAAGAACTAATGACAAAAATAAATGATGTCAACCGGGGACTTCCTTCCTTATGATGGCTTTCAGAAATTTTTTTACGGTGTTTCCTAAGCTCAGGGGATAACCCTATGATGCTCACAGCACAGCTTAGGCGGAAGGAAATTAGAGAAGGGGAGATTGGGAAATTTTAACCTGAAAAGGCAAGTGAGCCACAATTTTTCGCATGAAATTTTTACAGTGCAACATCCCAGTGGCTTCACAAGTACAATTCTTGTCAGTAGAATTGCCTCAACCACTGGTACCCAGAAAAATCGCCATGTCCTGTGCGGTATTCGAACCCACGCCAATAGGGAAGAAACTCTGCGGACGTGCGCCTCAGCCTACTCGACCACCGGCGTGGGTCGTGGGCGTTCTTGATTTCTGACCTTTTGGAGGTCTTTAATTCTGCGGCGGTCGACCTTAGAGATTTTTCCTTTGCTGGCGACAATCTGTGATGCGCCTGATGCCAAAGACTTTCAGATGATAGAGAATTGTAAGCCAGTCCCCAGACTATAAAACCGACTGCAAAATAATTGTTCCGACGCTAAGCTCGGTGATGTCATCGAATAGTTCTACTATGCCCGGAATAGTTCTACTATGCACAATCAAAATAATCATAATAAACTTTAAAAATGAGTTTTGATTCAGATTCAGATTGCAACATAATTATATTTCATTCCATTTCGATATGTTTTGTATGTTTTTCTTTTTTTGTTTACTTTAACTAATGCCCAGACCAGTAGCCGAGTTGATTGGGGTCCAACTTTGGAAATTTGCTCTTATGTGAGCGCGGTTTCAATTCCTGCGAAGAGTATGATTATTTAATTAGGTACCACTAGCTGAGCATTTCTACTGACAAGAATTTTACTTGTAAACCCACTAAAATTTAAGTTTGTAAAAACTTGTAAAATTTGAAGCCAAAAAGTGTGGATTAACTTGCAAGATTTGACTTGTTTTTGTTTGTCAGATAAAAATCTTCAACCTCCTTTTTTCCAAAATTTCCTTCCAACTAAGTTGTGGTGTGTACATTTAATGTTGTCCTCTGAGCTTATGCAATACCTTAAAAAAGTAGGATACAATTACTTAAAAAAAGTGGAAAATGCATCGAAGATTAAATATATTCAGCCAGCTAAGTAGATACCATCGTACATGAGACGTATTCTAAGATTAATTTTGGAGGTCTCCTGAGGGATGAATATTAACCACGGGGAACCTCACTTTTATGTCTTTCTTACCTGATTTTTGCATTGCCATGTCATTGCAGAGGAGAATTCTCTTTGAAGTCCCTAATGAGCAAATTGAGACTTGTACCCAGAAATCTCTCCTAATTTAGATAATTTGTAGAAGTGCAACTGTGAGATTATTAGGAGGACTCTTTTTGAAATTCATATAGAGGTAACAATGTATATTGTGTGCTCACAATCATGACGCATGATTTGAGTTATGACGCATCTTTGTGATATTATTCAATATTTGCTAGCAACGTGCAAATTCCCTTCATAGATTACACCTTGTCGCGGTGAAGGGGCTTAAGTACATCCCGATGATCATCAGAGCCGCACTGGCGACGGAATGGCTTTATATTCTCGGTAGGTTCAACTATGCCGGAAGGGTCTGTTGTGAGGGAAAGAAAACTAAGCGAATCCACAATATCTATGATATGGGAGATAAGCAGGAAAAAAATCGGTTAGGGATATCTACCCAAATTTCAGTGGAAGCTGCGGCCACCGGTGAAGGCCTGGCCTCTGCAGGAGTGAAGGATAGGTCGCCAGCAATCGTAAAATCATCCGCCCAGTGTAAGCCAGAGCGTTGGAGGAGGTTGGCTGTTACCGGCAGCCCTATGGTTGGCGTGGAGCAGCTAACCTATAAGCAAATGCTCGATATGAAAAGGGGCGTCAAGGTCAGGGATCTGCCAAGGAATCTCTTGGCAGGAACTGGCTGAGACGGCTCTTGGCAGAGGGACGAAAAGGGACCCATTTGACGAGGTCTGGTTCGTGATCCCTCGAATATCTTTAATAATAATAATAATAAGCCAGGGCAAGCGGAGAAATCTGCAACCAGACAACATAAAGCGAGCACCCCCAATCTCCTCAAAGAAAAGGAGAAGGCTTACCTAGGTCCCTCTTGAAAATATATAGTATTAAAAACAATAATTCAGTTTTTTCTATTTGCTTAAAATAGAAAAAACTAAATTATTGTGAGTGAATATAAAAATAGTCTTATTAGTGAATTTAAGAGTTTTCACAAGTTCTAGTAAAATTTATAAAACTGGAAAAAACAAATTAGAACAAAACCGTAGGACGATTGAAATTAAATAAAAGATAATAGTGTAATTTGATTTCTAACTTCTAGTGTTAGGACGGTAGGAGTCGGAACACATTGCATCTAATTGCTGATCAATTTGGTTTCGAAGTGCCATGATTTCATCCAGGACAAATCTGTGATACATGTTTCAGGAGTTCATCTACCCTACACAATACGCAGTCCTCAATAAAGTTCAAGATTGTATTGCAATCGTTTTTCTTCGCTAATAAATTCTCTTATTTCAGTCCAAATTCCCTTGAATTGTCTACATAATTTAAATTGTTATTTACATTGGTCATTTATGCACGTATACATCTTGGGTCGAATAAACAGAGCAGTCCCTCCAATGATCTCTTGAATAATTCCATGAATAATAAAATTTTCTATGACTTTTTATTAAAAAATAAAATAATTTCTTTACAAATATATTAAAGTATGACGTATGACACTCCTATCACAAGAAATTATGAGAAAATCATGAAAATAACAAAAATGGATGACAGACAATTTTTAATTGCGAAATAATTGAAAACTACGCAACTACTGTGCGAACATCATAGGTAAATTTTGCTTGCTAAAATTTTTTATTGCTCTCTATTTGCGAATTCTTCTAATTAAATAAATATTATATACAAAGTTCAAAAAGAAAAATGAAAATGATATACATAAATATGAACATTTCAATGAGACAAACTAAAATGAGTGTGGCTGGGAGAATTAGAGGTGAGTTAGGAAAGTGGTTCAGGTGGTGGCAATTGGAAACTGGACTTGAAGAATCAATCGTTTTCTGCTGTACTTAAATTGTAACTAAATTACAAATATTGAGATATCTGGAAATATACATTATTAATAAGATACTATTGCAGCTGTCTTAAGCAGTGAGATGAAGATCAAGTTTTTCGTGATTTCGAGCAAGTCGTTCATTCATTAAAAATTATTCGAAAAGCTAATAAGCATCTCTAATTATTTGTGGGAATTGCGTTTAGCAACCACTTTCGCGACCTGGTCCCTGCTGTTCGTTACGGTGGCGTGGAAACCAGTTTCCCAGTCAGCGTAGTAGGTGACCGTTCGCACGTTACCATCGGGTTCTACAAGTGAATATTCACCTTTCACCACATCTCCTTCGCGTTCTTCCTTCTGATGTTTGATGTCGCCCGTGTGTGGATCATGAACTCCGTACTCAAATGCATACCTCGGATGTGCGTCCTGGAATTAAGTAGATGAGTGGGCTTGAGTTTAGGAAATAAGGTTCCTTACTTACGTAATATTCGTAGTGATTAGCGACTACTGGCTTTACTACAGCAGCTGCGGCCGGTTTCACATAAGCAGCTGGTGTGGCGGCATATGTTGCTACTGCTGGCGCTGCCGAGGCATATCTTAAAGCGCCACCGAAGTATCCATGACCACCAGCAGCAGCTGTGTTTGCAATTGCACCGTGATATGATGTATAACCTCCTCCTGCATGAATTGATGACAAACCTATTGCAGGAGCAGCTCCTGCTGTATATGTTGCCAAGGCAGGGGCAGCATATCCTACTTTAGCTATGGCTGGAGCTGCGGCAATTGCTGGAGCAGCGTAGGCGACTTTACCTAGAGCAGGGGCAGTTGCATAAGTAGCGACGGCAGGGGCAGCATATGTGGCGACCTTTGCTACGGCAGGCGCAGTCGCATAGGTTGCAACGGCTGGTGAGGAATACGTTGCAAATTTGGCCACTGCTGGACCTGCAGAATAGCTAGTTATAGCTGGGGACGCATACGTGGCTACTTTAGCTATGCCAGGACTAGTGGCATAGGTCGAGATGGCAGGTGACGAATATGTTGCTACCTTAGCAAATGCAGGACCAGTGGCATATGAAACAGCAGGGGCAGCATATGTTGCTACCTTGCTTATTGCTGGAGCAGCGGCGTATGTAGCGACAGCTGGAGCGGCATATGTTGCAACTTTGGCTACAGCAGGTGCAGTAGCGTAAGCAGCCACAGCTGGAGCAGCATATGTCGCCACCTTAGCTACTGCAGGAGCAGCGGCATAAGTGGCTACAGCAGGCGCAGAGTATGTTGCAACCTTAGCGACTGCAGGAGCAGTGGCGTATGTGGCAACTGCAGGCGCAGAGTATGTTGCAACCTTAGCGACTGCAGGAGCAGTGGCATAAGTGGCGACTGCCGGTGCGGCATAAGAGGCGACTGCGGGGGCGGCATATGTTGCGACCTTCGCAACGGCTGGGGCAGTCGCATAAGTAGCAACAGCCGGAGCGGAATATGTTGCAAACTTCGCTACTGCTGGACTGGCGGAATAGCTAGTCAGAGCAGGTGAAGCATATGTTGCTACCTTAGATACCGCTGGGACTGCTGAATAACCAGCGACAACTGGAGTGGCATACGCGGTTTTTGTGATTGCAGGTACAGCTGCATATGAAGCAACCGCTGGTGCTGCAACAGCTGCAACTTTAGCTACAGCCGGTGCTGAAATGTATGATGTAGAAACAGCAGGTGCCGCGGAGTAAGCCTTTATAGCGGGTGCAGCGTAAGTTGCATATTTAGCAATGGCAGGTGTTGCTGAATAGGCTGAAACGGCTGGAGAGGTATATGTAGCAAATTTTGCAACAGCTGGACCTGCTGAATATGAAGTAATAGCCGGTGAAGCATATGTGGCAACTTTGGCAACCGCAGGTGCCGCGTATGTTGCAACAGCAGGGGCTGCGTAAGTTGCTACAGCTGGCGCTGAATATGATGCTACAGCAGGAGCAGCGTAAGTGGCAACTTTAGAAACAGCTGGCAATGCGTAACCGGTAGCTACTTTTGTTACTGTAGGCGTTGATATGTATGCTGAAGACACATCAGCAGCTGATGAGTATTTTGCAATGGCCGGAGCAGCAGCATAGGCAACAGCAGGACCTGTTGGCGGCAAATAAGCCTTGGAAACTGTTGCTACTTTGGCTATGGCAGGCGCTGCATATGCAGGTCCGGTGGTGATAGCAGGCGAAATAAGAGTTTTCGAAATCGCGGGGGCGGCAACATAGCTTGAAAGTCCTGATGATAAATGTCCAGCACTTGCTACATATCCAATACCCGATGGAACAACGGTCGCGTACTTAGCAGCAGGCGATTGGTCAGCATACGCAATAGATGCCGTTTTAGCATACGTAATAGCAGGTGTTACTGCTGCTGCTTTGTATCCAGGAATAACATTTGTAACTTTTATTGCTGGGCCTGATGAAAGAGACGAGTAACCTCCGGAGCTTTCATATGAGCTATATGAAGAGCCAACTGAAGCTCCTTCTGAGTACGTTGATACGGCTGGTGAAACACTATAAGCGCTTACAGCAGGACCTACAGCTAACTTAACCGCTGGTGCTGGATATGAGTAACCCGTGTGAATGCAGTCTGGTATTACACCTGGTGTTGCCCATGATATACTTAAAACACACAAAAGTGTGAAAAGTATCTGAAATAGAAAAAAAACAAACTTTAGATTAAGGAGTGCAAAAATTGGAATAATTTTTCTCAATAAATAAATATCTTGATACAAAGATAAAACCTGTTTAGCACCTGTTATTCTAGCTTCCTATCTCTACATGTAACTTTAGATAGATAGGCAGGCATTTTATATATGAATACAAATTTCAATTTGATTGCGTGGAGGGTAGGAAAATTTTGCCTTTGGGGTTTAGGTATTTTCAGGCATGTGGGTTCAATATTATTCCATTTAGTATTATTGGTAGGTTGCCCAAATGATGGCCACTGCAGCCTAAAGAAGATCCATTGTACCAGGCTTCCTATTAGTGCAAAAGACTATTCACTTTCCTAATGAAAGCAAGAAGAACTGTTGCCGAAGAGGATTTGAGGAGGGGAGTTAAGATTTCCCGGATTACAAGGCGGAACATACATCCAATATGTGTATGGTGGTATCGTAGTCTTCCAAACAAATATGACATTCCGTGTCATTAGACAGGCCTATTTTAAATAAGCGATACTTTAGCCCATAAGCAAAACAAGATCCGTTCTGCATAAGCCGGTGATTTTATGGACATTGTGTCTGACAAGTTCTTTACCTTGACACAGTGCGGAAATATTTTCCCAATATGACTACTGGAGATTGCTACCACATTTTTTATTACAATTTTGGAAGACCAGGGCTTCAAAATATTCCCTTACAAGCTAGGAAGAGAGAGCTTTAAGCACTGTCTAGTTAAAATTATTTTTGTTGGCATTGAAAGGAAAACTGTTAAATTCCTTCCTGCTGAGCATTTATTATTGATTTTTTATTGATAGGGTTACAAGAAACCACTGATTTCGTTCAAAAGTGATTCCAAACATATTTTGATAGGAATCGCTGATGTGGTTGGAATCAAACTCGATTAGTATAAGTTAGTAAGGATCAAGGGTTGAAGAGTTGTTCCTAAAAAAGATTTCTTTTTCTTTCAAATGAGTTTGGTTAAACGAAAACCGAAACATTTATTTGACACAATTTTTGTTCTGAACAAAACTAATGTTGAATTATCATTGTCATTTGCACTTTCAGGGTTCACTTTACTGCAGTTTCGTTGACACTTTCTAGCAGTTCCTCTAAAAAGTTGTTTTATTTGACAATTTTGGGTTAACCTGAGTTAACCTTTTATAGCAGTTTTCGAACACCGAGTTAAGCGAAGGGTTCGGTAGAGTTCATTACTACATACCAATAAAACTGACAATATGAACACAAAATACCTACCACTACAACTACAAAACTCTAAATTCATGTTTTATTTGCTGCATTTTCAGGGTTGAACCCTGACTTACCCTGAAAGTGCAAATGAAATTCAACATAAAACAAATTCAGACTAGTTTGGTGAAAAACTGAAATTGATTTGTCCCCAGAACAAAGTTTTTTTTGTTCTTTCTCTTCTATTCCCAGCTGGATCAAATATTCTTTTTACAAAGGACCACAACAAAGAGTTATTCTGTATTTTTAGAAAATTTCATATTTTTTGATTACAAATACCTCTTACTCTAGGGGATTTCAAAGAATCTTTATAGAGGTTTATGTATTATTCTTTTTTATGGTACGCAAGAAAATTACTGAAATTATAACTGGCTCTCAAGAATCCAGAGAAGAGTTCGAGAAAAAGGTCTTCCTCGTCCTGGAGGTGAGAAAATTGTGTTTTCGAATTCTTGACTTTGATAACTTGGATTTTACGAATTGCATCTTTTTCGTCCTTTTTGGTCCTTAAAAAAAGCAAGGCGCATGAAATAATTGATCTAAGAATTTCAATGTGATCGAAATCGATTCCGAACCTATCATTGATTCCGATCGAAGAGTGAGCGGAGATATCTGGAAAAAGGGATTCTAGTCAAAACTGATTCCGCTCATATTGTGATGTGGGCGATGAGTCCATCGATTAAATTCATTCCGCCCTTGTACAACCCTGGTAATTGGTTAATTTTCATTAATCAGTTAATTTTGGATATAACAATGGTCTCATGAGAAATTCGAAGAGACTTCAAAGACTTTTCGATAAACCATTGAGTTGTAATCATCCTCACACTAGGTTTATAAACAGGCAGCAAGCAGGGATGGACATTTTGCAGTATTCGAGTGACACGAAACTGAAACTGTATATGTATTCCTCAGGATTTTAGGCCTTACCATGGCCGAATTTGATACTATAAAAGGATTTTCTTCGCTGGCTCTCTGAGATATTTGTGAGTCTTAAGCAAATAATTGGCGTATAATTCGCAGGGTTTAGTCTATGTGCTCATTAGTTCTTTTTTCTTTTTTCAGATGTATAGCTATGAATTATCAAATTCAAAATTGTTGGTGCTTTTAAGCCTTTTTTCACATAAATCCGCAAATTTCTCGAAAAAACCTGTAATTCACATGCAGTTTTCTTGCATAATTTGGTTTTTTTATGAGGGCACCATGAAGAAATACAGCTATTCTACAAAAATGAATACTAGAGGGTAGTTGGGAACATGAATTCTGGAAGCAGCGGAAAAGGCTAAGGATATTTTAGTCATTAACAATCCTGTGAAGAAGCATCAAACAATGCTATGTAGGTACTCTGCTTAGCTCAATATGGAGGGTGCGTGGAGCAATTATGACTGTTTTCATTATTTTGAAAGCAGTTAAGTTTAATAATTACTTTAATAAACTACTAAAAAGACATGCTTTTTATATCACATTAAGTCTTCATAATTCTACCTCTTTTTTTCGTTCTTGGAATTTTTCATTTTTTGTTCATAGAATTTTTGCTTGACTTAGAGCAAAAAAGTGGAAATGAGTCAACAGTAGCATAAATCGAATAGAAAGTTCCTACCCGATATATGCTATACAAACATACAAAGTTGAATTGACTTTTCTTGGTAAACGCCTAGGAATGCGCCGAAATAAAAAACTTTATAGTAAACAAATTGCTAACAGGCCTTTACCAGGCAACGAAGCCATGACAGAAAAGCTCCCCGTCAGCAGTTTGATTTGGGTATGATTGGATTGGATAAAAACTGATCGGGCAGCAAATCGCTTTATAACGAAAGTTAGGAATAGGGTCAGTTAAACTGTTATTAAAACTTCATTACGGTTAACTACAAACTTCTTAGTGAGTGAATTACTCTGAAAAAATATTGCAATTTAGTTTCTTTAAAACTTTACCATTATATATTTTAAAACTTTTATCAGTGATTCCGTCGATTAAAATAGTTATGTAAGGTAAGCTTAAGTAAAACTATTTTACGACTAAAATATCTGGAATGCCAGTGGGCATTTGAAATTTCGTTGATCGTCAGCCCCAAAGTTAAAGGTATTGAAAAAAAGTAAATTAATATATAATTGCACGAGTTAATACGTAATTTAATATAAATATTTTACTCACTTAATTTGTTCCCGTAAAATTTTAACGACGTTAACAAGGAGAATCAACTTTAGGATATGGAAAAAAGGGAAGCGGGATTTGGCCACCTTACCTGATTACGTTGCGTTGGATGGAAAGAAAAGAACTTATGGACCTTATTTATAAAAAAATCAAATGTGTATTAAAATTTATAAATTAATAATAATACACAATCATTTTAGCCAATACTATTAGATCTTTTGTGGATCTTATGGAAAGAAAGTAGTGGGGAGCACAGGTGAAGAGGGAAGGATTATTGTTGTATGAAATCCGCGTTTTTTGGCGAATTATATAAAATCTAATTGGAGTATGCGTAAGATATATTGTATATATATAATATATAATTTTTTTATTAGTAGTCTATATAGTACAGGATGAGGGACCTTATAAATTAGTACACGTTAAGCTTAAGAAATAAAAGAGGGTAGAAAAAATAATACTAATGGAAAGACTTGAACACTTTTAAAAGTAAGTGAAAATATCAATTTAATAAATAAGATGTGCAATTAAAAATAAATACTGCATATACGCATATTTAAAAAGTAAACAAGAGGAGAAGCAAATATTATATCAACATATTAAAAAGTTCTAACAATTAATATCCACAATCTCTAAGGTTTCTACTATAATTCACCTAGAATTTCGTTCACGCACATTCTTGCAACCATCTTAAAGGGTTGAAATCCATTTTACTGTTCAATATGGTATTGAAGTGTGGCACTCATTCATTGAGGAAAAACTGTATGTGCAGTAAAAAATTGAATTCAAAAGACGGTTTTGTTTTTTTAAAGACTGTCAAATTTGTGATGTTGACGATAGTTTTTTAAATTTAGTGGTAATTATAATGAAGTGGGAAGCTTAGTACGAGTCCTATGAAGAAAGGTAGATTAAAAAATTATCTCGAAACAAGAACAACAGGGGAGGGAAATGGAAATCAAGGCTTGCTTAAATTTAACATAATTGATCCTGTTCCTTCTTAATTAGAGTTAAATGTAGCAACGGATTGTGCTCCTCTATCTAATTATAATTACATCAAAGCAGCAATATCGAAGCTACAAATAAGAAGAGATGACCACGCATGAAAGACAAGCCAAATATGGT
>QYTT01092682.1:2061-37448 GCA_006980735.1 Dasypogon diadema
CAGGAAAGATATAGGAAAATAGTACATAAATTAGTTTATGATAAGGTGCAAGTATTGCTAGGGAATACAATTACAATTTATGGTAGGCTAAAAGACAGGATTCACAGAATTGAGGGTTTTTCTAGTGATATTAAACTCAGGGAAGGAGGAGGATACTGGAGATTGCCAGGTATCCTGAAGGAGGAATGAGTGGTGTTAGTTTAGTTAGTTTCAGGACTTGAGCTGAGGCGGTAGATTGCCATCGGGCGGGCAGTTGAGTTGTGTCGTGTGCGATTTTCTAGGCGGATGTGTTACACAATTAAAAGCTTTAAGCTTTTTATGGTAAAAGCATAACTTGTCTTCTTTGTACCATCGAAATATGTAGCTAGCGAAGTGCCAGCTTTTAAAACAATTTAAGAGTGTTTTGATTTCAATCTTATCAGCGTAGCTGGGACCTAGTCCGTCATACTGTGGACGCTAAGCAGTACTACTTAAATTCAAAATGAGCTTTCAAGTTCTCAATATAGTCTAAAAACTTATTTACCCGCGGGTATAGGATTGTGCATCACTGCAGACAAAAAGCTATCTCGCTGCAAAAGCATTTTTATATGGAACTTTCTCACGATTGTTTCTGAACAGAATCAGGTCTCGAATCTGTTAAACGAAATGGCTTAATTAAGCCATCAGGTTATTGCTTGACTTTATTAAAGAAATACTAAAAACTCAAGAGAATTTTGTTTTACACGTTGAATACCGTACCGGTCACCGTTGACCGGCACTTAAAAAGCTCTCTCACGACGAAGGCATTTGAACACGGAATTCTCTCACGACAGCTTTTGTGCTAATTGCGACAGTCAACGTGTTAAATTAAACAAATGCAAAGCAGTAAAGACAGGGAAAACGCTTACGTCACAAATGCACTGAGCTTTCGGCGTGTACGATGACCTAGAGGTTCAGAAAAGTCAATTACAGTGTGCTTTCAAATCTCGCTAAGATGGAAAATACTTAAATTCTTGAATACATGGTATTAGGGTCACGTTAGAGGAGCACAAAGCAAAAGCTTTTTGACTTTCGTTCCTTATGGAAGTGGGCCCTCTAGTTCGTCGTGTCAAAAAAAAAAAACACGATAACAGAAAAATACCACATCATTTCATAAACCATGTTACAAGGTACACTTGAATATTTGTTGCTTTATATATATTCTTTGGAAAAATTAATAAAATCCAGCTGTTATATGATTTATAACGTGAGATTTAAAACCTCAAATTCTCACAATCACTTTTTAAAAGTTATCGTGACCTTGTTCTGACACTGACACTGACGCTCTCAGCTGACATTTTATTTTAATTTTTCACATCGCTTCCAACTGGAATAGACCCTTACGAGTAGATGTGCAAAAGGGACTAAAAAATTGGAAAAACAATATCGATGCGTCCGGATAAATATCACCAGAGCACTAGAAGCGGCTCTGGAGAGAAACCTTAAGGGCTCCAGGAAGTAACAAATATTTCGATGATGCGGAAAATTCCTTATTGAGGCATAAAGTTTGAGATTGCCACTTCCGAAGGGATGAAGGGTCTGAGGCAGATAAAACCCGAAGTTGAATTAAGCCAGTGGTAATAATGAAATAATAGTAGGTAAAACACAATCTTAAATTGAGATGTTAGATAGAAGATATTGCGCAGAAATAATACCAGATTATTAATCTATTGATCTGTATATAGAACAGATGACAGATTTGTGTGCAGAAAATCATATCTGTATGTTACATATAAAATTGTAACATCATTGTCAGGTGCCTTAATTCTGTGTGAATTTCAGTATGGCCTAAGGTGATTTACTGTCTGAAGACTTTTTTAATTTAACTGTGGAGAATGACCTACATCTACAGAACTGTGAAATTATCTTTTTGAAGTATCTACAACTTGCGTGGATTTCTTTAAATATCTTTACAGACATATTAACTGCTGGCCTCCTTTCTTAGAAATTGAAGAAGGGTATTTGTCACAAAAGTAAATACGAAAATGTTAAGGGCCTTTGAGCAGAGGGTAAAGCACTATGCCTATAGTGCAGTCTGAGTTAAATCGGAGGTATTACCTGTATTTTAGATTATAATAGTATAGAAGAAAGACAAAAATGAAGGGAAATTATGCTACATCTCGGAGTATTACTATATCGTAAGATACGTAGTGAAAAGTAAAAATTTCCGATAACACCAGGGAAACTAAAATTGTTTTGCTAAAGAAGATCAAAAATTAGTGCAAACGACCCTTGCGATAATTAGAAGACTTGGAAATGGAATTGGAGTGTTTACAGATTATGAAATGTACACGACACAAGAAAAAAAAACGGTTGAGCGTCGAAAACTGTTACGAAACTTTTAGGCCCGTTCATATGTCTCAGATAAATTATCGTAGTCAATGTAAATAGTAGGGAAAAACATCGAGTGAGCCGAGATTCAAACCCAAATCCCATTGAACGAAGCAATTTACATTTCTCTTGTGCTTCTAATTCGCAAAAAGACTTGTAATGAAGTGTATATAATAAAGAGCTTGGAGTTTTCGGCACCTCATTCCGCCCCAATCTATCCAATCAACCAGATCCCGGAATTTTCTATTTAGAATAGAATCCGAAGAATTTAAAGCCAGAAGTCAATGTTGCGATTAACCCTGTCTCCACTGAATTTACCCAGAGCAATGTTGTACAGAGTTTTCCCCAGATTAGCGTTTGACCTGACCAGAACCTAACCAAGGGGAAAGCTATGTCAGAAAACTTATCATGAGCTGATATAGTCAGGGAACGTCCTAATATATGTAAACGACACATAATTGAATTATTTTTATTGTTTACTACCTCGTTACACTTAATGCTAATATTCTTGACGATGGTTTTGTTCCTATGGCTATCCATTTAGGCCTGACAAAAGCAAGGTTTAACATAACAAGCCATTTAGTTATTTCCTGAATTCATACCATTCACTTTTCATTTCAGCACATATAGAACTAATTTAATTGATTTCCTATAGAAGACACAAGTTTCGAAAGTGATTCTACACTTACTACAAATTGGGTCCTTAGTGCTAGTTCAGCGAACCCAGAAGTCAATAAACCGCAAGACTTTCGCTCCGCATTAAGTTGGTGAGTTGGTGCTGCATCCGAGAAAATGCCGAGCATTTTCACTCTTTCAAGACCTTAAAACTTGAGAATTTTTTACCTAAGACTTCTGCCAGACCAAAATAATGAACAACTCGTTAGAAGGTTTGCTTTCTCTCGGCAGAGGTTAATGGACTACCCGATTTCGACGTGGATTAATAAAATGCAATCCAAAGAAAGCATAACAACCAGAATCGTAAAGGAAATCGTGCATAAGTTACATGTCGAAGCGAATAGAGGACACGTTCCCTTTAGGCGTTGGTGTTCTTGTTTAAGTTCTCCTTTCCGCGGCGAGATACTTGTCCCACATATTTGGTTCGATATTGGTCTCAGTATCAGCTCTATTTGCTACGAAATGGAAATGAAAATAATTTTCCGACGGTTACTGTTGACTTGTAAGCACCTCTTATCGAAATTTCCACAATTCAAGACAGAAAGTAGCAGCATGAATGGTACACAAAGTGAATCTCTTGGTTGGAGGAGAACGTATGCATAGCAAAAGCACACAAGATGCAAAAATATCTGAAAGTGGAATATTGGGCCGGAACTTAAATCAATTTCATACATTTAAACCGCACAATTGATACTGGAGATGCTGCAAGTTTTTAGTACATGAACATGGCGGTGATAGGTGAGTACTTTCTGTTATGTGGCACTGGTGTCCAAGCCCAATAAGTTTCAGGTCTCAGGTAAGCAAAGCGCCGCACAATCCGTTCCTTGTGCCTGAGATGGAACTAAATCAGACCAAAAATATTATGTGTGCCGCGACGTGTGAGCCGCCCGCCAATCAAATAGAAGCGACCAAAGAAATTGTTCATTTCTTTGAGATGTGTTGGATTGAAAATGTTTGCTAACTTTTGGTCCGTGCAATAAAATCTTAAGATCAGATAAGAAAGCGGCGCAGAGTTGATGAATAGAAATTAAAGTTGCTCAAGCTTCAAATTTCACTCACACTTTGATAAAATCGCAGTTCTCAGTTCAAGACTGCACAAAAAGTTTACTTGTTGTGCCTTTTTCTTCTTCTTTCTGATGAACAAACATTGCGTGAGTTACGCAGGTATGGATTGCCATAGCACAGAGCAAGACGGTGCGGCGTTCCAACAAAAAGTCCAACTCAGTTTTGAATGACCCTAAAATTTCTGCTTTTTTTGGGTTGTAAAATTGCTTTCAGTCTTGTTGCCCGTGCGCACTGCATACCGTTTTAAATTTTCCTTAAGAAACGCTGAGACCGGAGTGGCGCGGTGCGGTGTGACGGGCGCGCATGTAAAATGATTTATCGGCACAAAAATGGTCCGATACCGTCTATTGAGGTTTACAGAATGACTTCAAGAATCTGTTGAGTAATCCTATATCGGAGCATAACTGTGCTGGGAAAAGTTTTCTTTTCGTCTACTTAAAATTGGTCTTAAAAAGAAAAATGAAATTTTTCGGATTGC
Source organism: Dasypogon diadema (assembly GCA_006980735.1). Classification (NCBI taxonomy): domain Eukaryota; kingdom Metazoa; phylum Arthropoda; class Insecta; order Diptera; family Asilidae; genus Dasypogon; species Dasypogon diadema. Next base: position 6,629 of record QYTT01092682.1, read on the forward strand.
CTCCGCTACATGTTGTTTGCTTATTTTTAGAAATTAGCAAAATATGCTAATATCTATGAACAAAGTAAATTTCCAGTCTATAATTGTTTGGATTGAAAATAAAACAAAAATTTTCCACGCGTCAATAACAAACAACCACAGGATGCCTAAAAAGTAAAAAGGAAACGTGGAAAATCCAGTCTGTTGTGGCTGAACAATGGGAAAGAACACATCCTATGTGTCATGTGGTTAGCTGGCGAGGATGTGCTCAAAATCGCAAGCTCTGGTCGTAAAGTCTGCTAAGACCCAAGGGTCACCATATTCGGTGATGATAACGATATTTAATTTCATTTTCTTTTATACGAATTTGGAAGTGTATTTGTCTATATTTATTCAATTCAGTTGTTTTGTTTATGACAATGTACAATAAAAATACAGGGTGTCTGATGATCAGCGATCCAAAGATTTCTCGGTCAGCTCAGTAAGAAGCTTTTGAGGTTTTTAGAAAATTCACCGATGAGAGTTGGCAAACATTATCACTGCTTTTAAATTACTGAACCTGAACCTATCGAGATGAAATTTGTCACGTGGACGCTCTAATAATATGGCTACGATTTCAGGGAGAAGAGCTGAATAACGCTCTGGATATCGTGTGCCAGGAATACCTCTTAGAAAGGAGTTATGGAGTTTAATAAATATTCTATGGCCAGGAAAGCTGTGATGTTGTGATCCACCGTGTCGTTCGGCATACAGTGCACTGCATATGCACTTCTAGAATAGTATATAACAATTTACTTGGAGGTTCGCGGTAGTATGCTTAGCCTTCAAAGCATAATGCAGATTGCACACAAGGAGCGAAGATTCACTGCGAGTATGGTGCTTGAGCGTTAGGCTTCTAGGGAAACGAAGTCCTACTAATGCCTGTGCTAACAAAAGTGACACCTGAAGCCAAGATTAATAGAACAAAAATGCCTACTTACTTCCAATTTCATCCTTTCTTCAAGAATCTCTTCTTGATTTTCGGTTTAGCTCGTCGGTTGGGTGCGGGCGGAAGAATAGAGAGAATGTCCTTTATTTGTACTCCCGGTCCCTATTCGTGTAAACTTCAGAAATTTCGAAACTTCGGATTTTTAACAAAGATTTAATATTATATATTTTATTGTGATAATTCCGGTATATTGTTGGCATGATTTCTTCTTCTTCATCTTGCTTCATCAAACTGATTGGCAACTTTTTGTCCTATCGCAGTTAGGCTGTCAAGGTGCAGGACTCCCCCTCCAATCTTGTTTCTTTTAATAATCTTTTGGTATAGACAATAAATGTTATCTATCTAACTTTTCTGTCTAGGGAAATTCTACGGATTTCTGCTACCTCTGCCTGTAGCAGTATTTCTTCTTTTTTCTCCAACTTGAGACATGGGATATGTAGAATTCAAATTAATATTTATATTCGCTGAAGCAATCAATGGGCTACGATGAAGTAAGTAGCATAATTAACTGCTTACAATAGATAAGACCGCACCTAGGTCCGGTGGCCAACAAGGTTGCTCCTAAGTACTTGGTACATTAATGAAAACAATTCAAACCTTTAAGCCGCAATTTTTGAACAATAAGGTCTTTTGAGTTATGACGTTGTTGTATCTAGTGAACCATTTGAGGTAGTAACAAACAAAATCAAATCCCCTTTCCTTTTGGCCATAAAACAAGATTACAGAACATAACACCATTCATTCATATATTCTCTCATAATATCATAAATGTTCTAGTTTTTTTTCTAATTTTTAATAGCTTTACCTTAATTAATTTTTTTTACAGCACATGCTTCAAAATTACAAACCTCTTCCTGCTTTTCAGGCTAATAAATTGCACTCAATGACTTAAGAGCTACTTTTCTTTCCTAAAATCGCAGTCAAGATATCTTTACTGCTTGCAAAAATTTTTTTTTCCTAAAAATATCCACACGAGCCAATTCCACTTCACTTTAAGTTTCTCGGTAATACTAACCCAATTATAGACAAATTTGGGTCAAGATTGGTGTGCCTTAAAAGCTGCGACTGCGATTCTAATGCCAAGAATGAAAGAAGTAAGCGTGACTTAGGAAAAAAAAATTAACACAAGTTCTGCCTGGAGGAGTATGTAAGCATGCGTCCAAATGTGTCCCATTAGATCTTTGCTCAAAAGAACCGGCAATTGATGGTTTGTTAGCATAAGCATAAGGTGAGAGAAATAAAGATAGCTTAGGAAGATATGGCATAAGAACATGAAGTGAAATTTGTTAAATGCCCGCAGCGAAAGGTTTCGCTGCTGAAAGGTTATTTCACTGGTAATGTGGGATATTTATGGAATAGCTCAAAGTTTAGCAACACGTAATCTATAAAAGTAGGTAATAATTTTGGTAAATTAGCACATTAAAGAAGACCAATAAAATATTTTTTGTACGTCCTTTTCACTCGATTAGTTTCTTATAAAGGATTTTATTGCATTTCACTTTTACACGAACTAAACCACATACTACAAATGATGGTAGGTAAAGGTATGCCCGCAATATGTCCTGTTTACCGTAGCGGGCAAATAAATGGGTGGAGAAAATTTTTTCTAATATTTTAATGAATATAAATAAACAATAAAAAAAGTAAAAAAACTGAATTTCAAATTTAAAACTAATAAAATTCGAGGTTTCTGTAATGAGAAAAACGAAGAGCAATATTAGTAGATATCTTGAAATAAAAAAACAAATCAAAATGAATGGGGAAAAACGAATTTACACCTTGATAAAACGTATGTGAGGCAAGTGCCTCTGGAGAGAGGGAAAAATTTTGAAGCAGTGAAGAAATCACGATGATAGCCTCCCCGTAAAAATGGTAATTGGGAGAGTCTCCTTGTGAAAACAAATGTTTGGGAATAGTCTGCTTGTAGTAAAATGGAGATGAGGATACTCTCCTCGTGAGGATATAGTTCTGAGGATAGTCTTCTCGTAGACGCCGAGGAATGGCGAGGGTAATCTTCTCGTGGATGGATACCAAGTATAATCTCCTTGGGGAAATTATAGTCGTATAATTTCTATCAGGATAATACCCTAGTTTTTAAATATTCGCCAACAAGGATAATTACTTTGTCCTATAGAGCGATGTTTTAATTAAAAATACTAAGCGCATGTGGCAGTTCGCATAAATTTGCGCTATTTTGTTACGATGAGCAAAAATGCAACTTGCCAAATGTGCCTGAGAAGAAGAAGATGGTCGAGAGATTGTCAGTTAAAAAACTCCTTTCGTTAAGTTTTATTTTGGATAATTTTTAGTGTTATGTTTTGTTAACAAACATATTTTTTTTGCAAGTATATACAAAAGAATTGGTTGGATAGGGTTCAATCTCCATTCCCCAGCATGAAAACTGGATACGATTATTTTTATATTCCCTGACTTTTGAATTTAATCTTAGTTTTGTCAGGTGTTATGAAAATAAAATAATATCTTACTTGTTGTGCCATTTCCCATGGGATCCTGTGTCTGTGTAACTCTTCCAATGCTGCCATGGTTTAGTGTAATAATCTTTTCAGATCGTTTGGAATTGGAGTGGGTTGAGTAATGGTACCTCATTGGATGACGTGGTTGCTTTGATATGATTGAGAAAAAGAGTAGGTATTGTCAATTGCTTCGATGGGTTTTACGTCGTACACTAGGACTGGTGTTGGTGGTCGAGGAGGGATTACCGTGGCCTTTTGATTAATCCCGTTTGCAATTATTTTAATTTTTTTTAGTGAGTGATGGCATGAGGATTCAGTCTATGTCCGACATTCAAGGTATATTTTCCTTGCTGAGATTCCCAGATGGAGGAATAATAAGAGGATCTAATAACAATAGCTCGTCCATTATCAATGATAAGTATTTCTTCCATGATTTTTGTTAGGTTAAAAATATGTAGTGGGGTCCAAATATTCGTGACCTCGAAGGGTTTTGATTAAAATTTCCTGGAATCTTTTTCCTACCTAACACCCTCAACCTTTTTGAGGTTATAAAAGCCCCTATCGGGACAATATTCTCAAGCAGTTTGGAATAGTGATTCGAAATGTGAAGTGATCTTGCTTAGAAAAGTGAAAATGCCAAAAATTTAATATCGTGCTGTAATAAAATTTTTAACAAAAGATGGAATAACACCGACGTTCTGTTCTGTTGACAGACCAGCGGTTAAAGGTAAAAAAATCGCAGAACAAACCAGTATATCGAAAACAAGGGTCCTCAGGATTTTTCATTTGGATATGACAAAAATCAGCGCAAGATGGGTTCTGCGAATTTTTTCCTCAGTGCAGAAAGTACGGCGGTCGGCGAGTTGAGTGCTGACAGCAATTTTTGGAGTTCTGTAAAGACGACGTAGACAGCGTTCTCCATAGGATTGTGACAGGGGATGAAGCTATAAATCATATACATAATAATAAAATGGTAAAAAGTAAAAAAATCGTGTTACCAGAAATGAAAAAGGAAAGAATAATGAGAAAAGTAAAAAAAAAATAATAACAAAACTGAAAAATAACTAAAAGGTCAAAGTTGTTCCTTTGCCGTTCCTTTTAAAATTTATTGAGATATGACGACAATATGTGTGGAGGAGCTCAATTCGATTTTGTTAAGAAAATTATTTTTGTTATGGTTTGGTGAGTGTGCTCTTAGTATTTATGGTGACAACTCGTATTAAGTTATCGTAGCCTTCGTATAGTTGCACTATTCCCTCAATTATATATTTTTCAGCAGGCAAATTGTCGTCTTTAATGATGACTATATCCTACTAAAATTATAAATATAAAAGTTTGTATATTTGGATGTTTGTTACTCATTCAAGTAAAAACGGCTGAACGGATTTGGATGAAATTTGGCACACAGATATAGTTTATAACCTGGATTAACACATTGGGTATTTTTTTTAAATGACATGGCTTAACAACTGTTATCAATTTTTGTTAAAACTAGCTTCTGCCCGCGACTTCATCTGCGTGAACTTCAGAATTGGGTCCAGAGAGCAATGAAAAATGTGTGAGTAATAAAAAAAATTGATGGAATAAAAAATTCACCCGTCATATCGCTTGCGCTGTAATAGAGAAAAGTAGCTGCAGCTTAAGTATTTGATATGGTATAATCATTACATAATAATTTCATGCCAAAAATTGTGCGACTCACTTGCAACATTTATTAGGTTAAAATTTACCAATCCCTTCTCTTGATTTCGGTGTCATCTGCTTAAAAATAAATATGCAAATGCAAAAAGAATTGGCATGTTCTATAAACCTGTAGCTTAGTTCATTAGATAAGAAATTTAACCATATTGATCTACTTTCCAAAATACAAGTCACAATTAAAAAGAACTGTTAATTTTGTAGACAAACTAAACTTCTTCTAAGCAATATCTAAATTTACTACGAAAAAACAATGACTTAGCTTTATAAAGATGCCTTTGTAATATAAATACGCTGCAAATTTAAGGGAAATTTTAAATAATACCTTTTTTACCAAAATAGAATTTCCAAACATGATTTCTTAAAACCAAAGATAGCCTCTTTTTTAGGTTTTTTATTGATAAAATTTCTATTCAGAGGACAACCCCATAATGTACACAGCTCAGCATTTTTTAGGGAAGGGGACATTGGGAAAATTTAACCCGACAAATGTTGCAAGTAATCCACAATTTTTGAAAGTTTTACTGTGCCACGTATTAATCAAGATTTGACGGAATAACTTGTGCAGTTATCTTTGTTAAATTGAGCACAGTATAATTTAGTGTTTAGTCTAGTTGTAAATATATTATGATACTATGAAATGATACAGTAGTATAAAGTAGAACTAAGTTGAATTGAGATTTTTATTATTACTATTTTTGCGTATCTGCAGTAGGCGCTGGAAAAATAGCATGCAAAACCTAGGGATTAGGAATAACTTTGTGTTTTACTTAACCGATGATCCCAACCATACACTTGTTCTAGTGATTTGCCTATGAATACGTCCACTAGAGAATATCCAATACTCGAACTCTTCTCAGCAAGCTCATGGGCTGCTTCGTTTTCCGTTTTCTGTGAAATCCAGCAGAGAATAATCTTGAAACGGATTTGATCATATTTGAATCAAGCATTTTAATAACAGTTTGACTGTCACGTATATATATATATATCCACTTCTCCATTCAGTTTCGACCCGTCCGTGTAGACACACATGATTCACTGAGTTATGCGATCATCGCGGCGAATCCCCTTCTAAAATTGACTTACGCGCTTGTACAAGCCGTGGAACAGGTAAATATGGTCTCCGAAATTGGTCTAAGTACATGTAACTCTTCAATTTTAAGGCAAAATTGATGCCTATGCGTAGGTTTACAGGCCAATCCAGAGAAGATAATAATAGCTCCCTTCAAAAATATAAAAAAAAACTCTACTTGAGAACTCCATCCGTGGGGGAAACAGCCATAGGATTCTGAGAAGAAGTCAAGTATCTTAGCCTTAATCCTAGATCAAAGATTTCGCTGGAACGCTCACCAAAAGGCAAAAGGCTTTTGGATATAATTTGGGACTTAAACCAAATGTGATATTATGGTCATAATAATGCCCATGGTCACTTGTGCTGCACTAGTATGCTGGTCAAAAACAGAGCAAACAACATTACAGTTTATCAAGTGCAAAAATTGCAAAAGACTTGCTTATCTAGGCGTAACAGTACCTATCGCACTGCTACTTTTAAGGCACTAGTGGACAGTCTACCATTACATATCCAATTAAAGCGGAGAGCGGCAGATTGCAAAGGATAAACTTAAGTTTACAGCAGGAGTAATTCTTAAGCAATTTAAAAAGGAATCAGTGCCCAATTTCTGGTTGGATGTTGCGCCAACAAGATACAACTTGCAATTTCGGTTCAAGGTGATCCTAAAATGGCACAATTGTTGTCATTTATGTGCCAAATTATAGGCCTCGTAAAGCTCTGGGCATTGCTCAAGTAATCTTCCAAACGGACACAGAAATAATACAGTCAAGCAGCAGTAAATGCTTTCGGCTCATTCAATTATGAGTCGAAATTTATATGAGCCTGTCTGAATGACTTAAGCAACATGCACAACATAACAAAGTAACTTTGACGTGGATATCAAAACATGACGACGATGAGACCAAAGTTCAACGAACTATTTAGTGATAAGCTAGAGAAGCTGAGAAGCAGGGGTCGAGTAGAGATCCTAGAAATGGTACAATTATCCAGGCCTAAAACAGGCGAAGATGTTTGGTACACACTCGTAACAGAGGACAAGGCTACTTCTCTCAGTTAATAAGATAGAAACCAATACTGTTACTGGCGTCCTCACTGGAAACTGTCCATTAAACTAGATCTTGTTTTTGTATGGAAGACTTTGAAAAAACGTCACCTAAAGGGCATTCGCAACGCTTACGTCGGTTATGAAACTATTACAGCAAGGTTTTCTTTTCGGTCCAAGTGACATAAACGCTTGTCGGTCAAACGACCTCAGATCATGTTACACCTCTTCAGTCTCTCGATTTGAATGTTATAGAACATTTGTGGGCAGCGCTGAAGGAAGGCAGGCCAACAGAATTTTCCACACGTAAGTGCTCATATGGAGGAACGACAGAAAACTGAATCTTTCTTTTGCAAAATACTTTTCGAAAATATGCCTAAATGTTTTGTGGTTGTTATAATGAAGAAATGCCCCTTTTGGAGTGTGATGCGTATTAGAAATAGAAATTTGTGATAATTAAAGCTTCTCTTTTTGCACTTGAAAGCCTATTAGAGAGCATCGTCATGGGTTCTTCAATTTTGAGTGTGAATTATGGTTGTTACCATAGAAAATGTATCGTTCCCCTGTATTCTGGTTTCCATTCAAACAATAATGGTTGGTCATGTGAAGTATCTTTCAAGAGTAGATATAAATATTTCAACATTTTTCGTATTTTTTTTTTTTTTGTCAAATGTGCCAACTATTCACATATGTTGCCATCCATAATCCCTAGTTTACCATATAGTATAACAATGAGGCAAGAATAAAATTGCGCGTTACCGAACACACCTTCACCGACAACCAAACAAGTTAATTCCTATCGCGTCCGAAAATCAGCTCATTTCGCTACATACAAATGAAGTTCCGTCAAAGCTCGCAAAAGGAGTAACGAACTTTATGTATGCTTCTGGCCTCTCCAATAAGCGGAAATTCACTTTATCATGCCACTGACGTGAGAAGCCAAAGCCATTCCGTTGCTATTTGCATAGAGGCAATCTGAAACGATCAGCGGTTCACTTTGAACAAACGCGCTCCAAAGCTAAAAATGTTCTCATTTCGGAGTTGCATTAGCCCCAAACGCTGCGAAACATTTTTACCTCGATTTGAATGAAAGCAAACAGCAAGCAGCAAACAGCAAACAGCAGAAGAAATAACAATTTTGATTTAGCGATAAAATTTTCATTAAAATGCTTAAATAAGTCGCGAGCAATAAAACAACTCGGCTCCAGCTCCAGCTCCAGCTCCAGCTTCAGCGTCTACATAAATCGGTAATGACACTGAAATTGCAATTACCAGAGCCAGATAACCAACAGCTCAGTAACACGGAGATTATGTGGTCCCTCACGTGACACATTGCATGAATAGAGTTGTGCCATTCTTCGCGCGAGGTGAATGACTTCTAACTAAGAAAGGAGAGTATTTTCTGGCATAATAAAGCAATACAGGTATTCTAATGACATCTGAACTGAATGAAGGAGTGGGCATCTGGTCATGCGTCGCCGAATGCAACTGGCGCTGAAATAAATTCCGCAGATTGCTCTGCTCTGTGATCGGTCCGTTTCAGAAATGGACGGCTTCTTGAAGCCTACTTCTAGTGGACACTGGACAGGAAGAGGCCTCCTGATCGGTGGAGAAGCGGCGAATTCTTTCTTTGATATGCATCCGTTCGCTAACCCTGATAGCCGCGTTTTCTTCTACGGGGCCGCTGCAGTTTCGGAGCTAAGATACTTGGATCCCACTGCACAGAAACCAAGGTGCGCATTGCGCTGGCACCTCAGTTACAGATCTACCGTCATTAATAAAGAGCAAAGAATTGTCACGCCTTCCATGCGAAAAGCGGCGCAAATGTGGCATTCTTACGATTACCGTGCTCACTTGTCCGTCTTTAAGCAGCTGGGCGTGAGCTATTTAATGGATGGAAGTGTAGTGTCACATTCATTACATCTCGTACCCGTACTGGGTTACCTACATTCCCGAAAAGTTGAACATGTTTCTTGTTTTGCGCGGAGGTCATTGACTCCCAGTCCCAGTCCTCACGACAGCATCGCCTCCGGACACAAGACAATACATAGAGTCACACTCAACAGCATGTGATAAAACCATTTCATACGTAATTTACTGAATTCCGATTACATAACTGGGAACTGATCCAATCACCCGATGGTGTTTCTCTCACGCGGGCATATTGGTTATTCTACACTTTTGCCATAACTTGGCATATCCAATGTTTGCACAAGGTGCGGCCAATGACCGCAGCGATCCACATCAATTCCGGTGGTTGACGAACGTTCATTCTGAAATCTCAAATGCAAACTCCTTGGAATACCCCACACCACGAAAGCATTTGATGGTATCTCGGACGATTTGCTTGCAATTACGGACTACGGTCGGTGCTGGAAGTGCTGAAGCGCATAAACTACCTTCACGCACTGAAGAGGAGTTACCTGAAAATGTAAATTACGCATACATGAGCCGGGTATGACCGCACGCTCGATCAGACCGATTTATATATATGGCAAATAATAACAAAAACTGTACACAAACACTCCCAGTAAAGTTCGTACACCTTTGAAAGTGAAAGTACCATCGGACAGAGACCTACAAATACATTAACACGTTTTGTTCACACCGTATAGTTTACCCGAACGCGATCCCAAACTGTGCTACAGATACATTTGGCGCACGTAGTAATAACACACGCTGCATACCGCATAACGATTGATGAAGAAGAGCCGAGCCGGGCTTGGATTACGGCCGTAAAGCCTTGGAAACTGGCATATGAAATGTGGGTAATCCCGCAGTATCTTTGCCATCTTAACTCATTCCACTATCGCGGTTCTTTTGCAGCCGGTTGCTCCAGTACTCCAATGCGATCGTTCTTCCAGAATAGAAGAGTGGGTCGTGAGGTGATCTTCGTTAAAATAACGACAGTCACGTAGATTTCGATTAGCATGCACCTTGCATTGGGCAACCACGCATATTTACAAATGCACTTTGCGCACTTCTAATTTAATTACATTTTCTAAAATCAATATTGAATGGTAGAATTCCATTGCTGGCACACTGCCCACCGTGTGTTTCTTGTATCGAATTTTTTCATTTCTCATTGCATTGCTTTTATTGTAATATAATTTAAAAATAAATGAAGATAAAACAATGGTATAGAAAATTAGGCTTTACTATAAAAATTATTTTAAAAGGGTTGTGTAAATGTGGAAAGAAAATGAACCCTCATTTTATTAGAAAATAACCGGTTATAGATTAACCGAAAAAATTAACCGTATTAAGTTAACCGAATTTAAATAACCGGTTTTCTAATTAACCTGTTTTTTTTATACCAAAAATGCTTAAAATCAATAATTGTAAATAGCGATAGATCTTTAGATATTAATTTTAATTTATAGTTATGCTTAGGAAATTGTGCTGCACAGTAAAAAAATCTACCAATAGATTTACCTTTCTTTCTAACAGGGCAGGTTTAGAAGAAAAATCCCTTTTCACTTTGATCTTGCTATGTTAAATTCGGGGCAAATTCGTCGTCAAATTAAAATTTTAAGTTTCGCACCCTTGGGTTTTGAACATTTCTACTTTCCTTTAATTGGTGCTAACAGGAATTTGGGACGTATAAAAAGAAATAAAATAAAAATCCAATAATCTCATAGTCTGCATATCTGCTTATTCATTCGTCTAAACAAGCTTCACAGCAATAAAATGTTTCCTTACTGTTATCAATATATCTACGGCAAATCCACCTTTTACAATCGAGACACTGAATTCAATCAGGTCCGCGTTTTTCATCATAGCTTGTTGATGGCCGAAGTTCAGGTACACTTTCCTCAACCGCCACTGCACACCCAGGTACCATCATTTTCCTCTTCTTCGCTTTTGAGATGATCCTGGTTGTCCTTTCAGGTTCTTGAGTAATTCAATAACGCTCAACTTCTGGTGCAAAGTCCGAAGCTATGCTATCTGCTAACACAAAGTGTTCTTCCAAGAGTAGAATGTATTTGGACATAAGGTCAAATATAATTTTGAACCATGACTCGAAGGTTCTAGAATCAAACTATCTGGTTTCTGTTGAGACTTATATACAAAACATTAATGAGATTGACAATTTGGAATATTCCATCACTCTTTCTACTCTTTTTGTTCCTCTCAACACAACAAATTTTTTTTGTTGCAGGGTCATCACTAAAATTTTAAATCCTTCCTTTTCGTCTGTCTCTATGAATTTGGTAATAATTTTAATAGGAACACGAAGAACTATGCAGCAATAGTTGTTAGGCTCTGTTAAAGTAAATAAATGTAGTTTAGATTGGTACAAAATTATTTCTTCTTATTTATTGCGCTTAAATCCATACTGAGTTTTATCATCCAGCATGCCATAGTGTTGAAATTGTTTGTGAAATTGTTGCAGAATTTTTTATGGTTTCCTTATCTTTTTAATTGCTACATAAAACTTTCGTATAGCATACAAATATGAAATCTTGTATAAATCCAATTTCTTTTATGTTCTGTTATATATGTGGTATATGATATATGTTATAAAAGTAATATTCTTTTGTAAATACAATAAGGGATAGTTTTCAAAAAACAGTTCCAGTACTTTTTCAGCGACATCAACATTGGCCATATAACTTTTTCTCGACGAAAGTAAACGAAAAGCACAATGGAACAACAAAAAGTGATAATAATAACTCTCATCGAGAATATCTTTCAGCACAACAATCTCAGAACGTATATAAAATAAATTGCTTGAATTCGCTCGATTTCCATAATCGGATATCTTTCACACTTGTGCGAATTCTTTTGGTATAAAAGAAGAAAAATATATTAATCGAGTTGAAAGAACCATTCTATTTATTTTACTTATTTTACAGCTCTCTGTTTTTCCGTTTAATATACTATTAAGAATTTTTCGAGTGACGAAATGCTTTTTATGGTGATTCAGATACTTTCGGCTTGTGAAGTCATTATCAGATCACAAATTTGAAATTGATACACTGTAAGTTACTAATTTGTCTATTGTTGTACCGTGCCTTGGGTACATTTAATGCACCCGCTGAATGATTCAGAACACCGAGATCGAGCGGGTGCATCACATATAAAAGCTCCAATTGAAACTGTTATATTTTTGTTGAGAAAAAATCCATCGGTATTGAGAATTTTGATTTCATTTACAAAATCATGTAAATAAGTATTAACACTGTTTTTTTGTACCCAAATATTCACCAATGAGATATCCTGTGGTGCCTTTTACGTTTACTAATTATATGCCCAAGAATAGGCCACAAAGACTGCATGGAACTTTAGAAGAGTGGAAGTCTGTCAATTCCCATATCTAATAATATTTCATCGTAATTTTTAATTTTTTCTCTAATTTTCACAATTTTTTTTTTTCAATACCCATGTGAATATATTCACCAGGAGTTACAGTTCTCACTCCAATTTTTTCACTGCGCATTATCAATCATTTTAGAGATGCTGGGATATTTAAATTTTTGGATTTTAAAATCCTTAATAAAAATTCAACGCATTCTCTAGATGGGATGTATTTGAAATACCATTCTTTTAATTAGCTTTCTAGAGAGTCTATGTCATTTTTCTTTAAACCTGAATACTTCTGATCGTCATTGACTTCCACTTGATTCTCAGCAAAAAGTAATTAGTCGTTTACACTTTGTAAATCACGTCATCAGAATCACTGTTATGGTCAATCCTATTTAAAATTGATTGTCCCTCTCTTGCTGCTAGTCTCTTCAAATGCCGCTTACTGAAATCCTCCATTTCTGGGAGTGAATTTTTGAACAAGAGGAGACAATCTCAAAACACTGGCAATAAATAGCACCTACAAATTTTAGATTTATTTTGCCACTGAAAAACGAATCCTCACTTATACAACCTTCTTTAGAATGAAGTTTCCGTTGTTAAATGTTACAAATGCAGTTACAATTACGTATAAATTTTCGATCCAACAATGTCCTAAAAGAACATGCACAGACATATCGATGGAAAATCTGAATTTTTAATCCGATTACCTATACCTTACATAGTAAGGGAGAAACGGAACTACTTCTTTCTACGAATTAAGAACTACTTCGTTTGTAATGGGGGAATAATATTTCCACTTCATTTTTCATTGAGGAATTCATAGATGAAAATTTCACAGCTTACCGAAAATCCAACTGGGCGATTGTAAAATATAAGGCTAAGGGTGTAAAGGTGCAAGAAAGAAACAAAATATAATAGTTAAAACCCACGGAACGCATGTACATATACTTTCACAAATAAACAAGGTAAGTAACACAAGTAGAATTTAACTACGCTTAGTTTAATTTTAGTTGCCATTGCATTCTGTTGCCTTATTCTTTGCTCTTCTGCATCTGAGAGTTATCGCTCAGAACTCAGAAATAAACACAAATGAACAAGAAAATGCAAATTTCTTTGGAACAACAGCTTTTGCATGGTCCTGCCATTACCATTCTCTCTTACCTTACCCTTTACATTACCTCATCATTTGTTAATGACTTCTGTTGTTCTTCGATGAAAGTATTCATTGTCAGGCTCATCAGTAGCTCGATTTCCTGCTGGGATTGTCTCTTTTCCTTGTCTTTCCTCTCCCTTTTAGCATAACTTTGTTTAGTCCATGACTCGGAGAATGGGGGGCGGCTAACTCTACTGTACTCATGCTACATTTGTCTATCCGTAAGTTGGCTCACCATAATATGCCACCATAGGGTGTTTCCGGGGCTATCATCATATCGAGGTCAGTGAGAGACTTTCCCGAGAACGTGGAGGTTCTACAAGTATTTACCAGCCTCTCATGTGGGCGGAGTGTGGTGTCTAGGAAAAATCACATACATATGGAATTGTCTAAGGTGACTCACCCTAATATATGAGGCTGCTCACTATGAATGGTCTTCGTTTCAGCTCTATTATGACGTATTAGATAAAAAGTAATCAAAGTGTGTGAATAAAAAAAAAGACATAACGTATTGTGCATTTTATCGGAGTTCAATGTACTTTTATAGTGTAAACTAGGAGGAATTTAGTAAATTTGTTTATCATGATCAAATAATGAGTCAAATCAGCATTGACGCATTAGATTTTTACTTTTTGTCTATTTTTAGTAGAGACTGCTACGAACATAAAAATGCGTAATAGAGGAATTTTGTAAGTCTGTTGGCAACCCATTATTATTTTGTTTACTACAAATTTTTCTAATCGTAACTTATTTGTAAAGTTCGGACGCATTTACATATATTTATGAAAAAATTTAAATTGCAAAGATCGGATGATCGCATTTAATTTAATCAATGAAATTCACATGCATATGTATTTCAGGAAGAGTGATAAATTACATGTTTACTAACAAAACATTTATAATAAGGTGATTTTAATACTTGTAGTATTATATACAGAACTAGAGCTAAACGAAAAAACATTAATGGCATGAGAATATAGCAACGTTTCAGTTGCTTTTAATTTATACAAAGTGCCATAAAGTGTAAACAAAGTGATGAATTTAAAATTGATGTTTTTAAAATAGTTTCTTCGAATATCATTTTCCTTCTTTTTAATCGTGTAAACTAGTTCTAATACATTGCATATGCATATCCGAACTACTAAATTCTCATTTCCAACGTGTTGCCACCAAAGATGAGAATATATTAAAAATTTGTACGTTTTGCATTGTGACGTAAATATAGATACGATATGATAGAAATATAGTATTGTTTATGATGAATAATAAAATTGCAAATTGCCATTCTTAGGCGTTTTTTTAAATGTCGAATAATAATTGGCTCGTGAATTAGATTCTATTTTAAGCAATCATAATACGCATTATAAAAAACATTGGTATTAATAATTCTACTGGAACAAACACACCAACACCAACCACCTTTAGCCATCCGGTATTTTTTAGTCTGGGCATATGGTCAAGCCATCTAAGTCCGTAGGATTTTAGAACATTTACTGTGTTAGAAAGTCCGAAAAGTTTATAGTTCAATCTCTGCCTATATTCACCATATACTCGTATGTCTCTGATTTCACCACAAATAAAGCACAGGATTCCGATTTATTACTTAGTAGGGACCAAAGTTTCCAAAGTGCACTCCTTCGACCTAAGCAAAAGAAGGCATAATTTTTATAATAGCTGCCCGAAGGAGGAGTGCTTACTTTTTCATCAGACAAATTCTAGGATTCTGGGGCGTAAATTTGTTTGTTTACCTGGAAATTTTCAAGATATTATATTTCAGGATTAATCTATCACGTGGTCGAGTTTCCTCCTTGTTTTGTAGATTATATCAATTATTATCTGTTTGCGTTCTGTTTCGAGAAGCATATACCGAACGGGTGAATAAGATATCTGTCATGCCTCAGGGCAGCCATCTCGTTCCTTTGTTCTTCATAATTTATATTAATGATGTATTGGGATCTTCAGCTTAATTGTCACCTCGTAAATGCGAAATTAGATGTCTTTTACAATTGGTATTCTTCAAATCGCCTTCTTTTAAACTTTGAAAAACACGCATGCATATCCTTCTGACATAAAAGGATTCTTTTAAATCTGAACTTCATTATTGACGGATATACAAAATACGTGACTATAAAAAAAATTTTTATATAAACAGATTTGATAAATTACAGCCTAATTTCATTAATAAACATCCGGAAATTTTCGCAGCGAAATTTTATTAATAAATTTAGCTCTTTTGTAGTCTCGAAAATATCGTAACAGTATCTAAAGATATACCAACTCAATTTCCATCACTGTAGGGAGGCTCACCAGCCGTGATACTTTGTGAAGGAAAAGTTCAATGTTGCCCTACTGCAGGAATCCTGGATCTAAAAAGGTGGGATCAAGAGACTGCCGGGGAGCGTGAGAGCGCTTTACTACCGGAAAGCAGAGGAATACGAGTTTGGGGACCAATTAGAATAACTCGAGTCACACGCTGTCCTAACCCTCTTCGCCTTCTAAAGTTGTTCAGCTATGGTCGACGGCTGGTCGTGGCATGAGGGCTAGGCTTGCTTAGTTTTCTATGAGTGGAAAAGTCCAGTAGCACTAGGAAGGCCATCAGCTACTGGTATTAGACGTTCGTCTGCATCACAACTCATCCGATTGCCACCCCCGAGGTCAGCCACGTTTGTTTCATTCACGACAGGTAAGAGCCATCCTATGAAAGGGAACATCTACTACTCTTCCGGCAACTAGGAGTGTATCAGGAAGGGCAGGAATAGCAAGGATCGGAACAGGAGAATCACGGAAACTCCTCACAACATCATCGCACCAAATTACAGCTTAACTTCACAATAAACTCACGAGCGTTACTTCAACAACGCGGGAAAAACAGGTGCTATCAATGGATTATACCAAGGGACGACTCTAGTGGACACCTCACTTTCAGTAAGTACCACAGTTTTTGAATTCAATTAAGTTTTGAGCGCGATACATGGCGGGTTTCGATTTTCGATCCTCGTCCCAGTCCTTGGCTGTTCAATTTTTTTTCCAAAATTAGCTATGATCATGCCGGATGAATTTTCCTGGACTCCGTGCAGCACAGATTCGTTATAATGGCTTGTAGTTTCGAGGGTTTGGCATAACAGTATGGCCATAAGGTTAAATAGTGTATATGTATCTTTTTAGTCACTTTTTCGGGATAAGCAGAACCTACTATGATTTTATTGTTTTGTACACCCACAGAACTTCTATTTACTGCATTAGTCATTTAACTTAGTGGGAAAGGCTTTATATCAGAATTGAATAAATTTCGCCCTCAAGAAGAAATCAGTTAAACTCTGGAAATTTTCTAATATTTTTGTAATTGTACTGTGAAATGAAGTGTAGGTCACGGTACAGACTTTTTTATCCATGTCAAATAAGAAAAGAATTTTTAATATGTAATCAAGGGTTATTGCAATTTAAATGTTATTTAGAAGAATAATAATTAACTCAGCAGAAGACTGTTCTGACAACATTTCTTTTTTAAGTACTAGCAGTAAATAGCAAAGTTTATTGCTTTTTAAACTGTTGCACAATATCAATACCTTTCTAAATAATCTACAAGCTTCGTTTGGACTTTTACACTACACTCAGCCAAATTTTCCACTTACTTTCAAGGTTTCAAATGATGCAGGGCACTGAACTCGTCCATTGATGTTTTGTGCGCATTCATAGGTAATCATAATGTATTTCGTCATCGTAAGCATCCCAATGTCAGTTGTTTACTGATTTCATGCGTTCGAAAACTTCCATGCACACAAGCTTCCGGTTGTATTGATATAAACTAAAAGTCACCAACTTTTTCCTTTTTGAAAGTACTTTTTCTTTGAATTTTGTTGTAAAAAAAAAGAAGAAATGATTTTGTTTTGTCTGTCACCTTAGAATTTTTTGTTGTTTTGATTTTGCAATGATGATGAGAAGTTTTAGAGATAAATATGTATATACATACATATATATACAGGGTGGCCCGGAATTGATGGTACAAGTTCAAAGGGCTGATAGTAGACCTAAAATGAAGTCAAAAACTTTATATGACTATGGGCCGAATTGTGCTTTGTTTTCACCATGAAATCAGGTACCTTGACTTACATTTTTGGCCATATTATAAAAATCCTTTAAGGAAGTGATTCGTTTAACCCTTGATTTCCTCAAATATAATTCAATATGAGGAAGTATTAATGTCAGTTAATATATTATTCTTGAATAATACCATAAAAATTAAATACGAGATGGCGAGTGAACTTCCTAACAGGTAGTTCGAACAGATCAATATAGGTTGTATAAAAAGGATGCCATACTGAACTTGCATATTTTAAATGGCTAGAATTCGGAAGGAATTCCAGGTACTTTATTTTCTTTTAATGTAAATATGGCCGTTTTTAGTTCACACAAAGAAAAATTGTTATCCAGAAAATCATCCAATATTAATGGTTGCGCTTATAAAAAACGATTTTTTTTTATTACAACGATCAAAGAGGAACAAGTCGTCTAATTCGTTCTACAAATACAACTTCTAAGTTGTTCTTGTCCTTGTCTCACAAGAGAAGGTCTTCACCTTGGACGCACACTTTCAATTGAAATAGGTTTTTTTTAAATTGAAAATAATACCATATAAAAAACACTGAAAGGTTTTTTTCTGCAAACTGCAAAATACCAGAGTTATACTTTACGGTACTTTTTTCACTGATCACCCTATAACTCTTTAACTACGTATTTAATCAAATTGATTAAGGTGTCATTCAATAGAAAACCTTATGTCTATTCCATCAGTGAACCTCCAAAT
Source organism: Dasypogon diadema (assembly GCA_006980735.1). Lineage (NCBI taxonomy): Eukaryota > Metazoa > Arthropoda > Insecta > Diptera > Asilidae > Dasypogon > Dasypogon diadema. Next base: position 25,149 of record QYTT01092682.1, read on the forward strand.
TCATATTTTTCTTTAAAGATTTAAAATAATTAAAAGGCTATCTTTCATTTAATGTGCAAATTAATTATGGTAGGATCAAAAGGATATTTGAGTCTTCCACGGGTGTGGCCAGTAGTCAACAACATTGTTGAGTTTGGTTAATATGTACATATAATAATATGTATGAATAATTGAAACAGCTGCCCTAAACTCCTTCCATTTAGTGAAGAGAATCATCAAAACAAAAAATCAAGAAACCAAAAAATTCGCGGAATGCCGGGGTTGACGGGGGTGAGATTCCTCATCCAGGTAGGCGCTAATTGAGTGATTCATTGTTAGTATATATAACAAGTTCCAGCCTAATCGGGTCATTAGCTTTTGAGTTATCAACGAGAAAACAAGTGAATCGAGAAGAAACTAGCCACTATGGAGAAAATTGAATATCGCGTCGTCATAAAGTTCCTCACCAAACAAGGAAAGACACCTCAAACACATTAACTGTTTACGGAGACTCCGCTCCTGGTAAAACTATGATCTATAAATGGCACGGCCTTTTCAAGCAAAGGAGGGACTCAATTGAAGGCGACCCTCGACCTGGACGGCCGATTGAGGCTACCACGCCGGAAATCATCGAAAAAGTAGAAAAACTTGTATTGGAAGATGGTCGGTTAAAGAAGAAACAGCTTGCAGCGTTGGTTGGAATATCAGAAACAATCATTTTAGACATCCCACATAAACATCTTGGGATGACTAAAGTCTGTTCAAGATGGGTCCCGAGAATGATTACGCCACTTCAAAAACGTGAGCGCGTCGAATGTTTTCACGAGGTTTTGGACAGCAATGGAAAGTAAAAGAAGGAAATTATGGCCCGAATTGTAACTGGTGATGATACTTGGGTTGACCATTATGAACCTGAGTCAAAGCAAAAGTTGATGCAGTGGCATAAAAAAGGCACACCACCTCCTAAAAAATATAAAGTGTCTCAATCGGCAGGAAAGATCATGGCGACCATCTTTTGTGATACGAAAAGGATATTTTTGAAGGATACTTTTGATTGATTATAAGGAAAGTGGCGTCTCCTTAACGAAAGTGTACTACGCTTCCTTGCTAGATAGAAAACTCCTTTTGCACGACAACGCGCCCGTCCACACAAGCCATGTTGCGACAGCTGTCATTCGCCGATACGGTTTTGAGCAGCTGCGCCACCCACCTTACAGTCCAGACTTGGCTCCCAGCGACTATTATTTATTTCCAAAGATGAATAAAGAACTTAACGACGATGATGAAGTCAAGTCGGCAATTTCGGCCTAATTTATCGCCCAAGACAAATCTTTTTTTCGACGGTATTAACAAATTATTTGATAGATCTGAAAACGTATTTGGGTGAAGGGAGAATATATTGAAGAGGAAAAATAGTTTAATCTTTCATTTCATCATCCTTGCCTGAGATTTCGCAAACTTTTTGACCTCCCCTCGTAGATGTTGGTCGATGAGTTTGAAACTCTTTAGATTCGTATAGCTACCCCGTTCATGGTTAGCAATTAAGGAGAACTCTCATCCTCATCCAAGATATGGTATGAATCTAAGGTACAAGTACTCCCTGAATATGATGTGATACGAGCAACTTCTTCCATTATAAGCATCGCAACAAAGATTCTATTTGATCCGGAGGCTTTAAAGGTACATCTCATCCTCTTTAAAATATGCTACTATATACTAGTTGGCTGCAAGGGGTATGATATCTCGAGCTTTCCTTTGATGGATCTCTTTTCGACTTAAATAGTTTTTTGTCGGAGACTTTCCAAGAGTCTTTCTAACTCTTATAAAAATTTATCTTATCTGCAGAAACCTTAAAGAAAAGCTAAGTTTGAGACAAAATATTGTTTCATTTTTTTTATTAGTTATATATTAGTTCTTTGGCGAACTTTTTTGCGAAGGCGAATTTAGAGATCATAGTTTTTTAGTTATACCACAAGACAAAGTTATTCGATTAACTCAAAAAATAGCATAAAAATATAAGTTCTTGACGGGTTTGACTTGCCACAGAATCACTAGTAGATTTTTATACCCAGTTCACGTTGCAGGCAGTTGGCATTAACTCCTTGTTTCAAACCAGTTCATTATTCAATTTTAAGTGTATTTTCTTAAAACAATAAATTCTGACGACGCAAGTCAAACGAGAGGAAGCTATACTGCCATTAAACAACATTTTAAATTAAAAGAATGAAAAAAAAGAAAAAGGTGGAAATTGCCTCCGAGAAAAGTTGTGCTGCAAGCATTGCTCAAGGAAAGACTTGAGAATAAACCCAATTTCTGCAATAAGTTAGTAAGGTAGGAAGTGCCTATGTGCGGGCTCTGAACGCTGAACGGGTTCGTGAATGCTCCTACTAACGAGTGACGGAATTACTTCCAAATTTTCAACTTTTTCCCATAAAATATTTACGCCAACATAAAAACGAATGGTTTCTGTCACCTTTCAATTTTTCTCTGGCTTAGCGCATGCTTTCTGCATAAGTAACCGCGTCAACTGCTCAAGTGCACCGTACTTTACCTTAATTTGCTAAAAAATTAAACGGTCCATCGGTTGGCTCGCTGGAAACCTCAACTATACCTACTACTTCTTCATTAGCGCAGTTGACCGGCAATTTCATAATTCTCAAAAGTCAAAAGTGAAGTGGTCACAGTCACAGTTTTAAGCATAATTCGAATTTGTAGAATGCACTTTGAGGGGATTACATGCTGGTTTTCGCCACGGTAGCACAATATTTTACGGAGGGATAATTGGGGACAGCCTAAATACAGCAATGGCACTCGTTTGAGAAAGTTGACGGAGAATTGTAAACAAAATATTGGCGCGCGGTCAATGAACGAAGTTGTACACATTCGCAAGGCGAAGGCACTCTATATGCAATTCAGCTGCACTTATGTGCCCCAGTCACACAGTGGCCAACAGCGCAATCTTTGAAGTCACTTCCGAACTCATGAAGGCAGCTCAGGCCTCAAGAGTGTCGTTGGCGGTAAACACATTATGCGCATGGCTCCAGATCATTGACTCAGTGAGTTTTTTAGTCCATCAAGTTACGGTACTGACCAGCAATAAATAGAAGAATTTAACCAGCTAGTGAACGGATTCCATGGCATAATCAATCCTACATGAAAACGTCTCGCAGAGTTCTTAGCCTAAGACACCGTGCAAACGAGCATTGTGAGAATATCTATGCTCGATTGCACTATTAGATTAGAGAACACCTTAGATTTCGAGCGTATAGCATTTCCGTTGGATGAAACTCTTTTATCATACAATAGATGCGGTAGGCAAACTGGATTCTTGTCTTTTTCGGTTTCTGCAATAAACAACTTGAGCCGCAAAGCATTAGCTTTTGATATCCAGCGCTCGAGTACTCCACTTTTAGATTTTCGATGTATTTTGTCAGTTCTTGCACTTCGATCGTTCCATAGAGATTCGACCAACACGGTTTGAACTGGTCTTCTTCGGTTTTGTTCAAATACTACACATTACTATAGAATGTGGCTTGGACAGTATTCATATTCATGTAATTTACTCAACACTATGCAAAAAATCTATAAAAAATTTTGTAATAGTAGTAGAATTAATAGGTTAAGAAAAACAATAGGCAAATAAATCTTAAAGTGTACAAAATAAAAATTAATATAAGAACCGAAGATACTAGAAAAAGGGACTAAAGGACTAAAGTGCAATCTTGATAGTGCATTAAAAGGAAGCGATGAAAATGGGAGTAAAACAAAACAAAAATAAGAAAGAACAAAAACAGAAAGAAACCGATCACATTCACGGGTCCTGAAACCTCATTAATAGCTTTTGGAAAGTCCTGCAGGAGCCTGTACGTTGAATATTAGATGGAAGGATGACGACACACATCTTGGAATAAGAACTTGACACAGCCTGGTCGAACGTAAAAACTAAAGTTTTTCGTACAGATAGCCTGGATTTTTACTAGTCATCAATTTGTGTACAAACATAAGATCACGACGAGCGAGATAGGCTACTATAAATTTTCCATAGCATCTGTGTAATATGTTTGCATCAACTTGGCTGAATTTTGATTAGAATTCCTAAGTTTTCTACAGAGTAAACATATTTTAATATGCAGTTGTTTTATTAATACTGCAGGCGGTAACACATCGACTTAGAAGGGTTTAATGTCAGCTTATTATCCACAGATCACATATAAAAACGCTGGAGGTCCTCATTTATTCTGCTTACACAATATTCCATTAAACCTATATATCGACTGAGATATATCTGTACGTCACCCGCATATAAACGTATGGATGTGTGAACTGCCCTGTCCGGTAAGTTGTTGATGAACAGACTGAATAAAAGGGGCCCTAGTATGGACCCCTGTGGGATGCTGCAGTGCAGCTGACATGGGGCAGATAAAGTGTCCCTCACTTTCACAACCTGGACACGATTCGACAACAGATTACTCACCATTCTTACAGACAAAGACAAGAAATTAAATGTAATACTAAGTTTACATATTCAAACAGAGTAATTTAGCTAGTCAGAAGCCTTGCTGTAATCAAGAACAGTTAAGATACTTAGAAAATTCTTGCCAAGAGCTACATGAATATCTATTGTAACTTTTAAATATATCGTCTCACAACTGTGCCCAGTACGAAAGCTGGATTACCAAAACGAGAGGAAGTCATTTTCAAAAATATGCTCCATTACTGTGCCAATATTGTGTCAAGGGTGGTTTTAAAATCAGTAGCAACCACCTCTTTGAAACAATTTGGAAGACAGTACGTAACTACTAACACACACTTTTCATTGGCTACACTGACCTCAGCACAAACAAATTCCAGAACATCACTTGGATTAGATGTACATATGTAACAATTCACCCTTTAACCCCTCCTTAGTAAAGACTGCAACTCCACCTCCGATGTGGTCTACATGATCTGACCAAAAGACCTCATACCCTGGGATAGAGACTGTATAAGAAATAATGTCGACATTCAGGCAAGTCTTCGACAATAAAAGAGATACTTAATGCATTGAAATGACATACAGTATGCAAAAACCGTATTAGTAGGTACACCCTCCTTTTAAAGGAGAAAGTACTTATTGCTGCAAAAGTAGTGCAAAATTTCCAGTAAAAACTAAAGCAGGAATTGCGAAAAAAACCCCGTAAGGGCCAGTAAATCGCGTAAAAGAGACCGCGTAAATGCATGGAAAAAGTGCCTTTTAGTTTCTACTTTAAAAATTTTTAGTAGCGAGTATAACTAGTACTGGTACATAATATAAAGAGGTTACATTAAGCAGAATGGGTTGAAAAATCGCGTAAGAAAAAATAAACCGTGTAAAAGCAAGGAGTCGCGTAAAAAGAGTCACGTGAAAAAGTCACGTAAATGCAAACCGCGTAAGAAAAGGTGTACTTTTAATATTTTGTGGCCTTGTGGGTTATCTCTTTTGTTTCAAAATGGCCTTTAGCCGTGTAGGCATCGATTCCACACGTTTTTTCTGTTAATGTTGGTGACACTTTATTCCATTCCGCCTTCACAGCTTTCTTCAAGCCTTCGATGTTTCTGATTTCGTATTTTTTCATTTTTTTTTTAAATAGACCATAAATTTTCAATCAGGTTAGGGCTTTGAGGTGGTGTTTTTAAATATTTATATAATATCCCGCGCCGCATGTTTCGGACCCTAAATTTTTTGCACTTTCGTGTAAATTTGTTTTCAAAATATTAATGTATTTTTTACAGTCACACCTTTACCGACACCTGCTACATAAAATACCCCCCAAATTTTTTAAAATTAAACTCACGCCAAATTTTTACACGTCGATAGGAAATTTTTATATTGAACTTACATTCGTCTGAAAAAATAACTCTTTTCCAGAAATCCATAACCTTCTTTTGGGATTGTTTGGCGAAGATTATTCGTTTTTTTGTGTTGGCTCTGCCTATAAATGGCTTCCTTGAGGTGATTCTGCTTCTAAAACCAAATTTTCGTAAGTAATTCCGAACTGTTTGCACAGCAAACAACAGAATTTTTCAAAATCTGCAGCAAGTTGTACACGACTGACTGTAGGTTGTTTTTCGGATTTAGCGCAGTGAAAAGGACTGATGTCTCCCTTTTAATACGGATCTGTTTTTATTTCGCAGTTTTTTCGTGATTTGGCACAAGTTTTGATAGGAATTTACGACATATTGCACTGTAGAATGCAAAAAGACAATGGATTTTATCTCCTCTTACTTGTAAGCTTTTATATCCATTATAATAAATGCATTTTTAATGCACTTCATTTGTCGACACATTAAATCTGCTTTGCTGAGTTCCGTTGATTTTCCAGTCTATGAAAATGCTGGTTTATACTTAAGGGATTCTCTTTCAGGATAGTGCACTTCCAGCTAGTCCATCAGCATCCTCTGCATTGATTTCGATACCTTTGTTACACTCCACTTTATCGGTGTATGCCCTGTCGAAAGACGGGTGATAAATACTCCCCAAAGTCACAGTGCATTTGTCTCTTTGTCTCACTGTGGTAAGTCAGAGAATATCTCACACAGGCCCGAAGATTTGAAGGATGCGAAGCTGCCTATGGCCCTCTTCACTGTCTCCAAAGACAACATTCTTCAAGTCTCATCGCGGTCCAATTTCATGGTCATGCGATTAAGCACGGTCCAAGATCACTCCGAGACATATATTTCCGGAAGGTGTGCCGGTGCCCCCATTAAAATTTTGTTCGCTTATTTTGAAAAAAAACCAACTATGAAGACCGCGCCCTTGGTGACTATCTGCTTCTAAGACAGCTTCCATGTTCGAGTAGAAATCCCTCCAAGACTCCCTTTTTCGTCGTCGTAAAGTTCTCTTCAGTTCTATTCTCTTTGCCTTGTAGTGTTTCCACGCCTGTGGTTCATTATTTCTCTATTTTTATTACATATCTTCTTTTAATTCGAAGCTTTTGTAATCCCTTCCTTAAAAACTTGCTTAATTGATTTCGGCCTATTGGGAAACTTTATAAATGTCTAATATGTGGTCCTAATAAGTAAAAATTTTCAGTTTATTTAAGAACTATCAGCTATCATTTCCAGATATGTCATCTTTAGGGGTTCTTTTCATTTTTTACCCCCTCCAGGTAAGTTGTCAACGTGCATTGGCGCTCTTACTTTATGTGCTAAATTCCGAATCTTGTAACACGTGGCCGATTGGACCCTAGGGTAGGCCCACAAAATTTATTTTCTTGCACTTTCAATTACTGCAAATTTTTGTATTATTGTTATGGAAATGGTATATATAATTTCGTGTTTATAATATTAGTAAGATATGACATTTCAAAAACGATTATCACTTTATGGCGCTACGAAAACTCTGGACAATTGAAGATGATCTTGCTACTGATGGCCAAGAAATATCATCTATGGAAAGAGGAAAACAAATTTTCAACGAATTTTGCAAGAAACCGTTTTTAATTGAATGATTGCTGACATTGACAAAGCTGTTCCGCAATTCCTAACCGTTACAAACTTGAAGGAAACAGATGGCTTTGGTTTTTCTGTACCAATCGCGAATATTTATTCGAATTTACCTGTGTGTGGTGTGGGTACGGTTTTTGTTAGGTTTCAGGAAAAAGTAGAGGAAATAATCTTTTCGGTGTACATAAAGGGGTCAAGTCGAAAAGGCAAAACAAAACATTGGCAATGATAAAAATTTCAAGTTCACGATTTGCTGCAAAAAAACGAATCACAAATTGAAACGGAGCGGCTTTTAAGATCTATAAATACGAAAACTATTACTAAAACACTTTAGTACTTCCGAATGCATCAACACACTGAAAACACTAAAAATATGCAATTCAAATTATGAAAAAGTTGTTCAATCTGCTGTTTATACGCGAGGTCAGATTATAACTGCCCAACGTAGAAGGAATAACTTTAGTAGATAATATTAATATTTTTTTTGTTGTCACCAAACGGTAGTACAAAGGCAAAAGTGAAAGAACACAGGTGTCCTTATTGCTCCCTTCCAGGTATTTCTGAGTGTTATTTCCCTGTTGTCAGTACCAGTAGGGGTTTCGTAATTTGAACTCGAACCTTTGCCATTTAACGTTTTAAAACATGAAATAGGTAAGTTTTGAAGTTATCTGCCATAATCACAAGTAAATTTGAATATATTTCTCGGGGAAAAAAAGACAAAAATTGTCACGTGCATTATAAACTATTTTCCTTATTCGACTATAGATTGAAATTGATACTAATAATTTGCAAATATTCGGACTACACGTTAAAATTTCACATTTCTACCACGAGTTTAATTTTGAAGCTAATCACGATTATTACGCTTACTTTCGCCGAGTAGCACTACTTTTCGTTGCATTAAAATACCAAAAATTTTGGTAGGTAAGGGAAAAAATTCTAAAAACGATTGTAATTATTTATACAAGATTATGTATAGGGTGATCCATCGACATTTACACTCCGTTCATAAGGCACCGACATCCCTCTAGCACTTCACTATCATCAATCGTTGCATATGCCAAAAATGGGACATTGTCGCATCAATTACCTCATCCCTTTTTTGTCTGTAAGCTCCATATATTCATTTCCATCTCATAACTTCTCAACACTAGACTCTAGACTTTGATGTACGTTGATGTAGTTTACGTGCGCAGAACGAACAACCACATAATTCTGAAGATGTCCCGGAAGAAAACTCCGTTTTTAACTCCATAAACGCGCAGAATCCCACATATGGTGATTTGGCAATATAAGGAAAGATTTTCATATGTTGCATGTTCCCAGTAGCGAAGGCAAGTCATTACCCAACTGATTCCGCAAGTAATTCTTAGTAAGCAGAACTACTTCTGACTTAGATTTCCACCTGTGTAAAGAATGCATTACTTTTACATGGAGATGTCATAGGCGGTAGTTAATTGCCTCTATTTTCCATTACCCAAAATTGGTTCAGTCATTGATTACTTGGAAGTAGTTATTCAAAAAAATCCCTATTAACTGATTTTTGCTTTAATTATTCAGAATAACTTATTAACAATTACTGAAGCAATTCTACAAGTAGTAAGGCATTACATTTTTATGGCAATGTCACTCCACTTTTCCACTGCACAAGAACTCGAACGAGAATGACGTAGTATGACAATGAAAACTCAAATTTTCACAAGAAAATACATAAATCTCTTAAATACATAAATCACTTATGTAAATCTCTTATGTAAGAGATATCTCATTACATGCTGCATTACTTTTTTTAGAAGGTAATGAATTACAGAACTAGTTATTTGTACGGAAAGCTTTTCATTGATTGTAACCATTTAATGAATTTTCCATTCATGATGGAATTAGTTCCCTCCAAAGTTGATTACCATTTTCGCTGCTGGGTTGTTAACTGACAAACACAAATATAGGAATAATGTACAATGTCATCAATGGATAGAATAAAAATAAGAGGACCAAGATGACTGCCCTGAGGCACCCCGGACGTCACTCTTATAACTCTTGACCTGACATTCGTGAAAAGCTCTTGATATGATCTATTCGATAAGTAGAAATAAGCCTGCTTTAAAATTATAGACGGAAATCGAAGCTTTTGCAACTTCAGTATAATAACCAAATGTGACAATTTGTTGAATGCTTTACTGAAGTCTTTGTAGAAACAGACCTACTTCCCCTACTTTCAGCGTAGAGTAATGTAGAGCAAAAAAGTGCAGTTGGTGGGAGGAACATTGCACTGAAGTAAAGGAACGCTTCAATGCTTTTCGGTGTAGGTCAATTTTCAAATTAATTTCATACTTGCTTTTTTTGTACTCGCGCCAAGCTTACTCCAAGAAGCAAAGCTCACTTTCAAAAGATTCACTATTCAAAATGACAGTTCATCTTAAGTGAAAATATTTTTTTCCTAACTTACACGACTTAAGACCAATTTATATTATTAAAAAATTGCAAGGAAATAGTGCAAGCGAGATAGATAAAAAAACAAAATTTTACGAGCTAAAATGTTAATTTCCCCGCTGGAACGGAATTTTGCTTTCCCCTTCATTCTTTGTTTCTTTTTATACCCTAGTTTGTAGGGTATTATAAGTTTAAGCAAACTTTTGTAACGCATAAAAATATTCACGATACACAGAAACAAACTATATTGCCATTAGTGGAAGAAGAACAGAAGTCGTTTAATAGATGTTCGTCTTTCTGTCCGTCTGTCTGTCTGTCTGTCTGTCCGTTTGTCCGTCCACGCGTTATCTCGAGAACGCCTTAAGCTAGAGAGTTGAACTTTGGTACATAGATACCTTATTAAGATTGAAAGATCAAGTTCGTGAATGGGCCAATTTGAACAACTCCTTCATAGTGTTGCCATATGAAAACTACAGGTAGATCAAACAAAAAATCGATATTTTTCTTCTAAAATGAGAATGCTTCGAGACAGATGGATAAAATTCGACACACATATACTTTAGTAAAACTTAAATATCTTAGCAGAAAATGAACCAAATCGGCAACTATTTCAGAGGGTTGCCACATGAAAGTTTTATTTTTTAAAGCCGGAGATGTAAGTTTTTTTCAAAAGTTTTTGTGATCGTCATAAAAATATGCATATATAGGTTTTCGAGGTCCGTCAGGAGAACCGACCACCAACCATGGAAGTCAGACGTACAAATACTAAATCTTACTAAATTTTTTAGTCAGGATAGCTACGAATTGCAAATTGTACCATATAATGCATGTGAAGGTTGAAATTATAAAAATGAACTTTATTGTAAACTAGTGTTCCCGAATTTTCATTTCCATGTGTTCAAATTTAAAAATTGTTTCAAGTTTTGAAGTGTAGGCAGGCTCCATCACAACCCCTGGACGAAGTAGCTTATAGATGTTGCCATGTTACTCGATTTTTATTCAAAGTGATTTATCTTATCTTTTACAAGTAACATTGAAGATAAATTATTTTAATTAAATGTTTTAAATTTGTTACTTGTTTGTTCTCCTGATGGATTGTCCACTTCTTGATTTCACCCATCCACACTCCTGGTTTTTGTGCTGTCGAAAAATGAAGATGTTTAGATGATGGCTGTTGAAATATGCATAATTTTTACCTGTAATAAATATCAGGCAAGTTGATTTATATATTAAAATTAAAAGAAGTGATTCTTTGTAGTTTTTATTTTTATTTTAATAATTTCAGGAATGGCAATTGAGGATTTGTATTGGTGGAGGACACAGAGAAGAGAAAAAAGATTAGATAAGCTTATTTTATCTTTTATTTTTTATAAAACGATTCTCTGCAGAACTTTTGTTTTATTCGCAGGCGACAGTCCACATTAAAGAGAAGAATCTGAGAATATCATGAAGGATGCGATCCGAACAATGGCTATCGCATGTTATTCTTGAACCGTACTGTCTGCGATTGAATATGAAAATGAGATACTCAATCATTGAATTGTCTTCGTACATTGCTTGCTAATTCCCCGTTTACACCTTTTTTTTAATTACATTAGATGTGAGGTAGAACTTCTTCCGCATTAGTCTGTTACCATTTGCTTGACCACTTACTCCCTTGTTTTCTACACCTAATACAGCGCTATAGCCTTACGTGCTCTGGAGAATTTTAATTTTCTTCTTCCGATAAATCTTGTAAAGTATAATGTTCATATTTGTTGCAAGATACTTTTCTATTTTAACTGCAAATGCTTAAAAAATTGGATGTTATGGTTCAATATTTTCCCTCGCAGTTTACACGTAAAAGCCTCTAGTTATTATGGTAGACAACGTAAATATCTTAATATATATATCTTAATACGGGTTTTAGATTTCGATATATTCGCGATATAATTCAACTAAGATAAAATATCTTAATAATCTTGTACATGAAAAAATTGGATAGAGAAACGTTTTATGAAAAGATATCGAAACTACAAATTAAATAAATGGTAAATAATTACATACCCTAATCTATGTATAATATATCTCAAAGAATATTACAACATTCCAATAATTACAGCTCAAAATAGGCAGCGTTATCATCTGAAATATGGTAAGTAATTGAATTGAATTAAAATTAATATCAACACTGCCAAAAGATACATTTCCCTGAAGATGGAAGGGAGAATCAAATTATCAATTAATTTAAATAACTCGGAAATGATCAAAAGGTCTCTTTTTAACCTTCAGAGGATGGTGATTTTTCATAGGAATTTTGATTTTTTTTAATAAAATTTTTTTATATGTTTACTCTAACATGTTCCAAAAAATCTCCGAGTTTGTTATTAGCTCATATGTGAGTCAATCCCGTCTGCAGTGATACAGGATATATAAAGAATTTTTAAA
>QYTT01092683.1:17499-38877 GCA_006980735.1 Dasypogon diadema
TGTCAGCAAGCATTTGAATTTTTATGCCTTCACTGTGGCTCTCACAGAGTTTCTCAGTGTGCAAATCTCAAAAGGGGAGAGCAATATAAACGCGAAATGAGAAGTAGAAAGTAAAATACGCAACGAACAAACTCCAACAGAAGAGACTGATTTGCATCTCATACTTCTACTGTAAATTTTTTCTAGTGGCATTGTAGCTCCTTCGTTTATCAGCATTGCAAAATATATATTCTTATATAATTTAAGGACATCGTTATGTTTTCTTCAATAAAATAATTCATTTTGTTCGTTTTTTTAAACAGTAGTTACAAAATTCATGATTTGAACTAGAGTCGCACATAGATCAGTCGCAGTAGTAGCTCTTAAAAATTCAAATGATCAAATAACGACGAAAAATAAAAAACTTTCCAAAGAAATATAAATCCTAATCAAATTTCCATCTCAAGTCGAAAACACAGCTGAAAGTCTTTAATTAAATATTCCTGTATTAAGCCCAAATTAATAAGATCAAAAATCGTAAGTCTGAAAATCAATATCCAAATAACTAGCAAAAATTTGTATTATAAAAAGTTAAAATCAAGTCCAAATATATACCGCTGTTTTGCAAACACACCAACTAGCTGTGTGCTTTTGGCCAATGGAGTTATGATAGCTCAAAAGAACGGTTCGAATCCATGGAGTACAGAGTTTATTCTTCTTCTTCTGTTTTTTCTCTTTTTATGGAAGCCCGAGATAAGTAAAGACCTTTATTAACTCTTTGCACTCGAGGGCCTCGGAGAGGTGCCATTTAAAATTTGTCTTCAAACTCAGGAGCTCCGCTATAGAGATAGAGTGCAAATAATTTTCACTTCATAACATAAGGACAAAAACAAATCGTAATAACTTCATTTATTCTGTTTACAAATTACAAATGAAATCCATAGAAGACATAGCAGATTCAACTGGAAATGACGAATGGATAGATGTTTCAGAATTGGATAATATTCCATCTCCTATAGATTTCGATATTTTACCCCATATTGCCGGACCACAAATTTCCAACGATATAAAAGAACTATTAGATTTTTTTTCGATTATACTTTACGGATACATTGATTGATTCCATAATAAAAGAGACAAATGATTATGCAAATTGAAAACTGCGAGGAAAGCAATTGTCAAAGAGGTCAATATAAAATACATGGAGTGATGTTAATAGGAAAGAATTTCTGTCCTTCATTGGAGTGATCTTGAATATGGGAACCATGTCGGTTGCAAATCTCCAGGAATACTGGTCTACCAAATTCATTAGTAAAATTCCATTCTATTCAGACCCGAGACAGATTTCAACAAATATTCTGGATGCTTCATTTACACAAAAATGCATCAGCAGGCAGAAATACCTGTATAAGGACCCGTATTCAAAAGGCTAATAACTTTTTACAATACATCAACTTGAAATTTTCCGAACATTTTATACCTTATAAGTCGATTTGTGTTGATGAATCCATTATAAAATTCAAGGGGAAAATATATTTTATAACGTATAACCCAGCTAAACCCACTAAATGGGGAATTGGAATTTACGTTCTGGCCGACTCAGATACCGGTTATGTTTATTCGGTTCTGCCTTATTACGGCAGTGTTACTTCTGAAAATCTGATTTGCCTGTCAGTTCCAGAATTCCCTGACACCTGTATAGAAAATTATCGGACAATATTCCTCATGCTAAGGTTATCACATGTATACCGATAGGTATTTACAAGCATACCCTTTGCTGAAGAACTACTAAAGATGAATTGCTTCCTTACCGGCACAATAAAAACAAATAGGAAATATTTCCAATGGTAAGAGATTTATAAGGGGCAAGAAAACAGCGGCCTACAGAAAAGGTAAAACCCTAGTCCTCGCATGGAAGGACAAAAGGATTGTAACTTTGTTAAGTACCTGTAGTGAAGCGGGTTTGATATCGGTTGATAGAAGAGTACGTGGTGTTGAATTAGTGGTAGTGAATTGTTATTGATTATACAAAGAATATGCAACATATTGTTTGTTGAGAAAATCACCGAGAAAACTATTTTTTTGGGGGATGGAAATATGTGTAGTAAACTCATACATATTGTACACTTCTGTTAAGAAAAGAAATAATGAATTCCATAATCAATTAAAAAAACAATAACATACAACAATGACTTTTCTTTTAATGCGCATATCACTTACTTATATGTGAGTATGATTTTTCTATTAAAATTGCTTCGAGTTGTTGGTAATATGAATGAAAAACAACTTCGAGTGCAAAGGGTTAACTTAAAATTTATCTTAATGTCAGTTTTGCTAGCGCTTGCGTTTATTTTAATTGCTATGATAGGCAAAATCAACGTTTAAACACAAAAGCTTTCAATAAGCGCCATCTATTTCCCGTAGAAGACTTAAATAACTCAATAAGTTCATTAACTCTGTAAAATAATAGAGTTAATTTAACCTAGTTAATGTATGACAACTCTGACGAGTATTTAATTTTTTTACGGGAAAGTAGATGGCGCTTATTAAAAGCTTTTATTAGGCTAGGTATTATTGTGATAATAGCTGCGTTCTTTTGGCAGCAGAGTACAGAGTTGTCATACATTAACCGTGTTAAATTAACTCGTTATTTAACCGAGTTAAAAAGCTTACTGGATTATTTAAGTCTTCTACGGGGAAATAGATGGCGCTTATTGAAAGTTTTTGTGTTAAAAAGTTGATCTTGCTCATCATAGCAATTAAAATATGCGCTAATGTGGGCAAAACTGACATTAAGATAAATTTCAAGTTAATAACGGTCTTTACTTATCTCGGGTTTGCTTAAAAAGAGGAAAAGATAAGAAGAAGAATTATCCATATCCTGAATCCTGGAGAACATAGTTAATTCTTATCTTTTCCTCTTTTTAAGCAAACCCGAGATAAGTAAAGACCGTTATTAACTTGAAATTTATCTTAATGTCAGTTTTCCCCACATTAGTGTATATTTTAATTGCTATGGTGAGCAAAATCAACTTTTAAACACAAAAGTTTTCAATAAGCGCCATCTGTTTTCTCGTAGAAGACTTAAATAATCCAGTAAGCTTTTTAACTCGGTTAAATAATCGAGTTAATTTAACACAGTTAATGTATGACAACTCTGTACTCTGCTGCCAAAAGAACGCAGCTAATAGGTCTTCTCCACGATAAATCGACCAATTTAAAAGAAATTTCTGAATCGACCCTTTTTGATTTCCACGAAAGTTTCCATATTGGCAGAATAATAATTGCGTAATTTTTTTAATCTTAACTTTCCACTTTTTGAAATATGTAATAAAGAAATTTTGAAAAATGATGAAATTTTTGCATTTACCGGAAAGTTGGAAAATTTATAACTCTTTGGTTCTACTTATCCTACAATAATAAATGAGGTATCAAATTAAAGAGGACGATGCATACAATGCGAAAAAATTAATTCGGACTACTGTGAGGGGTAACTCGGGTTACCGCAAAATCCGGATAAGGAGAGGTATGAATAGTCGCAGTCAAGTACATAATAAAACAAGTATAAATTAATTTAAAGCACTTCGTTTGTTAAAAAAGAAAATATCGAAAAAATATCAAATGTTTCTGGAAGTAATTAGGAAATTAAAAGAACACAAAATGTAAAAAATTTTCCTTTGAAGAATTAGTAAGAGAAGATTGTTTCAATTTACTTTGTTGAAAATTCAGTACTTCTGTACTGGTGAAATTGACAGAGCTGCTATTCCTTCCTCCCTTTATTTTAGTTTTTTACTGTTCTGAAATATGTTCACCCTCTTCTTCACTGCTAATTTCATTTATTTATTCCTCTATATTTTCTTCTATTCAGTCGTTTATGTCTTTTTGGCAAAGATGTGCAGCTGATGGATTTTGAAATGCTTAGTTGGAATGTTTTCATTTTAAGATTTTGATTGGCAAGACTTTTTCTTCCATTTATCAAGATTAGAAGACAATAAGATGATCCAGCAATTTTCCACTATGTCAGATTTTATTCCTTCCCAAGCATTCGCCAAAAATAAAATTTCATCTCTTTAGGTGATCTTCTTTAAACAAGCACCAATGTCATTTTTATGTAATGTTAAAATGTGAGATAATAAGCTCTTTTTATAGTGCAATTTTGTCAACGGACTTATATTTTGGTTTAAAGGTCGAATGAATGCGGTACAATTGGTTGGTAAAAGCATTGAAATTATCGCACCATCCTTGTGAGAAAAGATCCTGTAGTTGATGACTGGGTGCCTTGTCTAATATTAAAAGAGCTTTTTCGGGTAAATCCTCAGATGTTTTACCGTTGTAGCAAGAGCAAAAACCTAGGAAGGCTTTCCCTTTACCATAGAAATGTAAGGGGAATAAGGACTAAAGTTCATGACGTATTGCAGTCCTCTCATTCGTGCTGTTTTGACGTCATTGCATTGACTAAGACCTCGCTGCATCACGGATTCTATGATGCTGAGATTTTTGATCAGTTCTACCAAGTTTTTCGTAGAGACGGATATGATGTCTCCGAGTTGCGTAGAGCGCCGTGAACTGCACCATCGCAATGCTTCCCATTATCTCAACCAAACTTAACGCAGAGCTGGTGGCTCTTAGGATTTCCTTTTCTAAGAAAAACTTATATCTTCTTTTTTTGATATTTACCACCTAATATGTGTTATATTTTAGTACTGTATCTGAATCATATTTATAATATGATGAGCTCTGTAGATGAAGTTATACCCTTAGGTGACTTTAATTTATCCAACGTTCAATGAATGGTAGTCTCTTCACTAAAGAATATCAGTTCCTGTTTTCAAAAGGTGAGTAGCGTCGAGAACAATTTGGGGAGACCGCTGGATCTCATCTTTTCCTCTGGCTCAAATAACATAATGGTCGAACCCAGTTCAACTTCTGTCAATTTAACTTTAAAAGGATGGGTTTTACGTTAAGATTTTCGAAGTGTTTACCTCCTGTGTTCCTTTTGAACGTCAGTGTGCTCGCTCATAGCTTCCATAGCTTAATAGAGAGTTGAGAGCTTTAAAGAGCAAAAAGAACAGGCTTTGGAAGTCCTTTCTCAGAACCAAAGATCCAGCTGACTACCGGAAGTTTATGGAGTGCTATGATCAGTTCAAGACACACTCATTCACTCTACACGAGGCGTACATCAGTAACATACTCTATACAGTGACTCATGTGCCTTTTATTAATTTTGTCAACATTAAGAAGAGGGCTGACAACTACTGATAGAAAAACATTCTCGAAAATGATGAGAATGCTTTTCTGCCTTCCGACTTTGAGCCGAATATTGACAATTTTGCGCACATTGTCAACCATCCCTGTGCAGCTGGCAGGCATATCTGCATCTGTCTCTGATGGGCAAATTATTGCTCACATCGACGGGCTCGCCTTCGATGATTTATATGATGAAAAAAATCAAGCACATGTTTCGGAAACAAGGCATATTTTCTAAGAAGCTCCGAAAACCAACAGATCCCTACAAAAATTTGATTGACTTAGTGACTGCATTTTACAATCGCGATGACCCTAGCAGAATTATGCCTGGAAAGAAAAATTATATTTGGATAAAAGTTTATAGAGAGAGACATCAAGTTCAAAAGAGACTATTACTAGGAAATTTACAGGAGCTGTTTTAAAGACTCGAACTCAGATCTTAAAGTAGGCTTCTCAAAATTTGCTTCGTTTTGCCGAAAAAATTGTATTTTGGCGCGTGATAGTGGGATTTATTCTGTATGCGTCTACCCTCTGAGAATCAGAATGTAAAACTGATGTTAGAGGGTGTAAAAAAAAGCATTGTTCAAATGAAAGCGGAAACTTTGTAATTTTAATTTACAGAAATTGTATTGTAATGATGTTATATAAACCTCCTCACATAAACTATTTTTTTATGCGAATGTTTCAATTGCCCGGGGTTTTCAGTTATTAGAGAGAATCTAGAACAAATTTTAGATAAAGATTATATTGATGCAAATCATTATTTTCAGTGGATGAATACAGATAGATAAAATATAGAGAATGATTACCTCTAAAATCGATCGAAGTAGTGTAGTATTCCTTACGCTCTTTTATCGCTACTTTACTGGACGTTATTCCAGCGAAATCTCTGGTCTGATTCCTTGTAATTCAAACTTCAAAATTCTTCTCCACCCCTTTCGTCCTTGAGACACGATTTAGCCGATTTAGAAGAACAGTGAAAATCTGTGAACCCTTCTTGCGCAGAATTAATTTGGAACAGACTACCATCTTCTATTTTCCCTGAGGACTAACAACCGCAGCAATTCAAGCTGATTGTGCACGGACACTTCCACTCAGCATTCGAACCCCCACTACCACCGCTTTTCGCCAAAGCTGCGCTATAGCGTCATAGGGTATCGTCTGAGCTTTGGCTTCATCATAAAATAATCATATCCGATATGTGACCACTACAAGTGAATTCTGAATTCAGTTTAATCACCAGATCCTTAACGCAAGTGGCGTAGCTTATTCAGTAAAACCATTGGCATGTCAAGTATGTATGTTTCGTTTCCACTTAAGCAATTTAATTTGGCTGGATTAAGAATTAAGAAATTGAAATGTACTAACAAATTCATTTATGAATAATACACTGAACAATAGCGATCCGTGGATAGACCCCTGTGGGACCCAACATAATATAATATAATAATAATACCAAGATTACAAAGGTAATCATTATCTATGAAATAGAGTAACCTCTAGAAGAGTGGATTCACAACTATGCTTTGACCGAAACATAATTCCCAAACTGCTAGTACGTTGTTATTAAAGATTGGCTGCATCATTTGTTCATATGTAGTTCTTCCCAGAACATTAGTCAGAAAATGAAATAATCTTATGGGGCAATAATCACGTAATTGGCTAGGACAGGGACCACTAAATTATCTTTCCACCGTGTCGGGATCAGAGATCTAGTCACAATTTTGGCATGAGTTTACTGTGCATCATCCCAGGTGGCTTCGCAAGTAAAATTCTCGTCAGTAGAATTACCTCAACCACTGGTATCAAGAAATATCATCGCGCCCTATGTAGGATATGAACACACGCCAACAGAGGAGGAAATTTCTAAACGTATGCCTCAGCCTGCTCGACCACCGTCGTGGATAACTTGATAAAATCCCAAGTTTTACCAAAGAAGCTTTATAATACCTTGTTCACAGTACGATGAAATTCTCTGAGGGTTAAATTTAACATCATTTCAGTTATTCAAATTTTCAGATGAAATTAAAGTGACTATCATGTCAAAGTCCACAGAACTTTCACTTTAATTCCACATGGATTCCCTAGCCAAAACGATTCTTCTGAGATTACTTGCCATGAAATTACAAAATTTCCTCTTAGTGTGACTGAAGTCGAAGTTGAAAAAACAGTGGTACACTTTTCATTATATTTTGCAAAATGGAAATTCCAAGAAAAGTTTCTTAACACTTAAATACCTGGTCACGCGTTTGTGCGTTTTTGCGTAATTAATAATTAAGTCCCTATTTCATAAATACACAAATTGTGATAAGTTTAATACTTTCTAATTTTTTTTTTTAATATTTTATTGAAATATGATACCTTCTACGAAAGTTAAATTAACTTTTTCCAAGGGAAAGTGAAATTACACTTAAACGATCAGCTTTGTATTAATATAACGTTGCTCGTTTTGTATTAAATTTTAAAAGAAAAATATAATTTTAATCGCAAATTAATTAAAGTCAAGATATAAAAATAAAAGGAGGATTTGTAAAAGTATCAGCGTCAGTAGTGAAATAACCGCTCGATGTAAACAGAGATGAATAACCACATATCTATTGTACGAAGCGCATAATTAAAATTTAATTAACCCAGTAAAAAATGAAAATAATCAGTATAGCTTTGGTTCAGTCACGCTAATTATCGTGTCAAATACCCATGTTAAATTTGACCTGATCAGCTTTTTATTAAGTTACTGCAATCCCAAAGTAAATAAGAACTCGGTCAAGTGAATGAACCTACAGTGTGGCAATTCAGTTTGTTACCTTATTGTTGAGTAATGAAATTTGTTTTATTTCCGCGTAATAAAATCTGTATAAATATATTGCCAATAATTCAGAACAATTCCAAGTACGAATTTGTTTTCATTGTAAACATTGTACATCTATGAATATAAAAAATCCATTAGATAAACAAAAATGTGATTATTTTTATTAAGTTGCATGCTTTGCAATTCAAACTTGGCACATATTTAATGCAATTATTGTGAAAGTAGTTGCAAAATAGGACGATACGAAAACTTCCAACATTAATCTTGAGGTGGGTCCAATTGCAACTGTCTGATAGAATATACCAGGTGCTTTTTTGTGGCCTTCGATCTAGAATCATAAGGGCCACCTCGGTGTGCCTCAAGGCAGTCATCTTGGCCCCCTTATCTTTGTTCTCTCCATTGACGATGTTGTGCATCTGTTGAGGTACTCCAATCGATGACTATGCTTCTCTTCAGGAGGACTTAAATGTTTTCTCTACTTGGTGTGGACACAATAACTTGGAGCTCAACATAAATAAATGTGAGATCATGTCGTTTTTTAGAAAACGCAATTCCGTCGGTTATGACTACAGATTTGCCATGCACATCATTCCTCGTGTGCAGTCTGTGGCTGACCTTGGGATGAAGCTCGATCAGAAGCTTGACTTTATCTCCCATATTAATTATGTGGTTAATAGAGGTAACTCTATGCTTTGTTTTGTAAGTCGTTGGTCCAAGGAGTTTTCTAGTCGTCTGGTCTTTTTGACATTGTACTGCACGTTTGTTAGACCACTGCTGGAGTATGCGTCCCAGGTGTGGAATCCCTTCTACGCCGTACATATCGAGCGCATCGAATCAGTTCAGCGTAACTTCATTAGACTCTCGCTCCTTTAGAGCTAATGATCGTTGCTTGAGGGACGTCCCTCTTCTATCGGTTAACTTCTCCAGAACTAATTACGGTAAGCATGAACCCACATTTCTCGAAATGTGTGAACGCATAATGAAAAGATGGGTAAATAATTCTCAGCTCCATGATGAGAAGTGCGACTCCTGGGTTAGAAGGGAAACACATTATTAATTATTGATAATAAAATTGCGTTTTCTACATGCATGTAGAAAACGAGTAACAAATGTCGGTAACTTTCTTTAGGGTATTGCTCAAGCTCAGGAGATAATCCTATGATGCACAAACCACAGGGAGAACGAAATTGGGAAATTTTAACCTGAGAAATGTTGGTAGGGAACCATAATTTATGGCATGAAATTTTTACTGTGCAACATCCCACAAGTAGAATTCTCGTCAGTAGAATTGCCTCAACCACTGGTACCCAGATAAATTACCGCGTCTTTTTCTAGAATCGAAACCACGCTCACAGAGGAAAAATCTACAGACGTGTGTCTCAACTCGCTTGGCTACCAGCGTGGGTATAGTGTTAACAAGAGTTTGTCCACACATATCCTCTTGCTACACCTGGGAACAAACTCAGATGACCTTTTCACCAATTTCATTGTGAAGCTTTCAACTTCTTTACGAGCTACGCAGCTCGCTATCAAAATTATAATCTTTATCTACATAGAAAAGGATAGAAGACTACACCTATCTTTTACTTCCAACACCTTGTTATTTATTAACATGATTTTTGCTGGGCCCGGTCTTGGTTGACAAACAAATATGCCTGAGTGAAACGGTGATCCTCTTAGGATATTATTTTTACGGTGAGAATTCAATACCTTTCTCGTAGTCTTTACTTGTTCTTTGGTACAATCCAACAGGTCCATTCGGTTATTACCTTAACATTCAGTACACTCTGTTTTATTGTACAACTTTTCTGACTTTAACTTCGGCAGATGCCTACCGGTTTCGAAGGACAAGATTACCACTCTTTAAAATTGAGCTAACAGAGAGTGAACATCTTCGCCTAGCATTAATTTATTATAAATGATAAAAAGTAACAATAATCTCCTATTAATTTATAAATTTATTCTGAGCTACAAGCGCTACAACAAAATATTACTATTTTTGCTTTGTACATTTTATTTTCGCCTCAAGTTTACCAACTTAACTATCTTTTGATCTATTGCACATTCATATCAACAATCTTTCATTATTATTAAATTTCCTGCCCCCCAAATTACCATCTTTCCAGCAAAAATCTAAAAATGTAAGTTATTTACTTTCATTCCGGCATGCGTCAAGTTTGCTCTTCTCAACATATAATCAGCGAACTCGAAAATAATTGTTACCTCATTCATATTTCTTCAAAAAAGGTGCAATCCTTCACTCATGGTGAAATATTGAAATATGATTCAATTCAAAAATTGCATTATTTTATTACAGATCTACAAGCACAATGCTGTCGTGTGATTGTCCAGTCGGAGTTCCATCAGGTCCAACGTTAGCATCAACATGTGGCGGAAATGCTTTCATGCTCTTCATGGGATTACTTGAGGTCTTCATACGATCACAGTGCGATCTTGAAGATCCATGCGGTAGAGCCAGCTCAAGGGTGTGTTGCAATTAAAAAAAAAATACAAAACAGAATAAGTTAATAAGCATGTTTCATTCTCACAGTTTCGATCTGAACCCGACTACGAGTACGACTTTATAGTCGTTGGAGGTGGATCCGCTGGATCAGTAGTAGCATCACGTCTATCTGAGGTTCCCCACTGGAAGGTTTTACTCATCGAAGCGGGTAAGATGATTTTCGTTTTGTAAATAATGCTAAATTGTTCGAACCATACTGCTCCTCGCATTCGATTAATGCCAGTTTAGAAACCTTGAATGAGCGAAGAGGTAGGCAGGCGAAAAAGGTAGCTTGTTACTGATGATAGGATGATGAGTGAAGAGGTTGAAGAGCGAAGGGAAGCACGCAGAGAATGCAATCCAAACTTAAATACCACGAACAACGTGATCAAGTTTTTCTTGCATAATTCATTCAAAATAAAACTGAAAACAAGTTGAATCTGGTGCACATCAATAAACTCAATGCAAAATATCGAACATCATTACCCAGGCAGTTTTTGCTACCAACTTCAGAGCCATACTTAATCACAGTAGAAGAACTGCATTTATGAACCTCAAATTAGTGAGGAAAAGTTCAATTTTTTCTGAACGGCCTCCAATGAGTTCAAGTACAAAAACATTGCACAACGCTCTTCACACGGCAATAAAAACTGCTCTAGGTGAATGGGCACCAAGTGCTGTTTATGTGTTGTCAGAATGCGGTCATTCATCAAAATTCAGATGGTTTTCAGTGAAAAATCGTGTAAATGCCTGCTGAAAGTCTGTAGGTCATGTCGTTGAATAGAATGAAACACCCACTCCTTGTCAGTGGCAGGGCCTTTTCGGCCATAACTCTTCGGCTGAAAGGTTCCCACTTTTATTCGAAGTTGATTCCGGTTATTTTGAGTCCCAAAATCCCAATTGAACTTTATTTTAAAGAATTTTATGAGTTTATGAAGCAGACACTTAGCAAAATATAAACACTGAAAACCTGAAATTGCATCTAGTTAAACAAGCGACAGGTAAGGAGTTGGTTACTTATCTTCAGTTAAGTTGACACAATCTTGCACTTACTTGCAGCAAAATGCCCAGAGGCAGAACAACAAATGAGATTACGTATTTACTCTAGTGGATAAACACAAATACAGAGTGCATATAAATCTAGGAGAGCCGTTTAATAATGTAAACAAATCAGAGTCAAAACAAAAATGTAACAAAAAATAATTTCCGCAATATTTCTAACAGCTTTTGTTAGTGTAATTCATTGGTAATGATTTGCTCATTTATTACCAATATTATTGAAGAATGATAAGAATCACTTTCTGATAAATTCAAATAATCTTTAACCATGTTTTTAACGTGGGCACGTCTTAGACCGCACTACGGGGGCCAGTTGAAAAAATCATCGGCGCCATCATCAAGTCGATAGACAGTGCAATCATACTCATCGTAGCCGTAAGAACGGGCAAAATTTAAAAGATAAAAATGGCTATCCAGCCAACTTTATAATACTGCAGCGTACGCATGCGTCGCTTGATTGCGACAAATTTAGTCTTGAATACTTGACTTTGGTTACAGCGAATATAAAACTTCTTAAATTGCTAACAGCTAGACGAAACTTAAGCTGATATTATTAAAGCGAAAAAATCAGAGATCAATACCCAACGGGTACGGAAGAGAATATTAGTTTATCAGGACCCAGAAACCCCTATTGCAGAAAGGTGCAGGAGATCAGAGAATTCAGTTTAATTTAATTTATTTAAGTGCTGCTCTTCAGCTGAGCAGTACGAGTGAAGTGCGGGCGCAAGGATCAATCTGAATAAGAGCCAAGGCTCGTGGTCTCGCGGGATCGTACTGTATCCAACTCAGCATACAATAGACTAATATCTACCTGAAGTATTTGGGGTTGTATAGAGGACGCAAGGCTAAATCACGTAACTGCCAAGTGACTTTGGAGAAACCCTCCAAGGCAGTCGCTTCTTGAAGATTACGTTTGTTCTCCTTGTCGCTGAAGGGATGGACGGTCGTGGTAAATTACCTGATTACCTCGTCCATCGTGCATCTACTGAAGGCAGCGTGCTTTATCAAGCTCTTCCAGGCAAAAGCAGTAGATGCATTCTAAGTAGGGGGAAGACTTTGGATCGCTGAAAGCACACTATGCATGCCAGTCAGGATGAGGGGTTTGGGTCTCACCGACTTAGTCGTGAAATCGTAGTGTAAAGTATTCATTCAATAAATTATAACATATTCAAATGATATAGTTAAGCACTTTAGAAAAGGTGACAAAATGAATCACCATTAGGAAATAATCTATTATTGTTGGCTGCATGTATTTTGCGCCTAAAAGTAAAAATGCGTTGCATATTTACAGGCTGTTCACTAGGTTGGTCTGTGCGAATCTAAGAAACGTGTAAAGAATCATCACAGTAGTGGCTGCAGGCTAGAATACTCGTCCAAGTGTTACGCCACAGGGACACTGTGATTTCTCGGCTATGGGCGGATGCACTGGAGGATCGCGGTTTAGGTGATAGTTACTACGTGGTTTTCTGACATGACTGGTCCCAGGATCAGATCTGCACGATTCAGACCTGGAGTAGATTCAGGCCAGAATTCCACCTCAAGTGGAATGAAATTAGGTACGAGCAGTTTGCGGAGATTCCGATCAGCGAGGATCCGGAGATGGTGGACTCGATGTTTGGAGGTGCTCGAGGTATAAGGATGTTTGGAGGTGGTCCGTCAGGCCGGATTCTAGTTCTCGGGGATGTTATCAATGCCTCTGGGGACTGCATCCCACAAGTACACACTACACAAGCGGGAGCGGTTTCGAAGACTGAGTACCAGTGATCCTGGCAAACATATTAAGTGACAATTTTAGGTCTCAGTACAACATCCATACCTTCATTGAGTTTAAACATGAGTTCCCGAATATTATAATTGAAAATTGGGAGAAAATAGTTTCATTTGACGCGGTCAATCTTTTTACCCACATCCCGGTTAGGTTGACGATCAAATTGATTAAGTTGAGGTGAACACATACATTCCAAGGGGAAACTTTTTAGAAATGCTTAGATTTTGTTTGGTTGGCGTTGTGTTCCTGGGCCTAATTTGATTTAGGAATCAAATTTTACTGAGAGATTTTTATTGTTCTGTAGTAGAAACTAAAAAGCCCCTCAATCAGGATGTGAAGGCCATATTCATACCTTCACAGAAATCTACTCAAGCAGCAAGTTCCCTATGAGACTACAGATGGCAAGCAGAGAAGATAAATCTTCACCACGTTTGGCGATGATTGCAACTCCAACTTCTGCCGATATTTTGGTAACATTTCGAAACTTTCATTATTCAAAAAACGGAATACTCTGTTCATATCATAGCTCAAAAATGTCTAGTCCTATTAAATTACTAGAGCACCTTCAGATGGAACTCCGCATCTCCGCATTGGAAACGACAGGATAAATTGAAATATCTCTGGAATTGCCTTTTTTCATGAACATTGTTTTGACCAACATTCTGGATCACTTTCCATAAAATACCTTCCCCCTTAAGCAGAATCCCTGCTCCACTTTCTACTAGAGAGCTGGACATTTCATAACAAGATATAAATCTGATATAAATGTTCTAGAAAATAGCTTGAAATAAGAACTAGCAACAAAAGCAAAACTGCTAACTAAAAATGTAAGACGTCTACCTCAATTAGCCGAAGGTTAGTATTCTGTGGTTGCCATTGTAAAAATCTTTTTATTTTCAAACAATAAGAAGCCGAATACAATTCATAAAATGTTCTTACTATGGCCAGTCACTCTCAGCTTTATTATTATTTATTACTTGAAGTTCGCACGCATAAATTACAAACAAATCCGTTATTAATTGAGTGGGACAAAGTAGATAATGAAAATCTATCTGACGATCTACCGCAAAAGGTGCATTGGCACCAAATTCATGTACCATAATTACTGCAACCCCTCAGAGTTTTAACCTCACAAACTCAATTTCAACCGCAATGCACATCGCCGCGGAATAGTGCAAAGTATTCAATTACATCTTGCACTACTTTTGGTAAATCCCGGGTATTTATATTCCATAAGAAAACAATTTGATACGCAATAGCCCTGAATGTCACTCCATTTGCAGATATCACTCAATTAGATCAGTGTTTTGTGCTCGAAACTCGTCACGAATATTTTTCCCTATGAAGCCATCAAGGTAAGGCGGATACCTTAAAAATTAAGACTCAGTCCCACGACTGACTGCACCAACAAAAACACAATTCATAAGCCACTTACACTTTTGCACGTGTTTAACCCGCTACTACTAGACTGGTTGGGTCTTTCTAGTTGCTGCACGCTCTTTAATGTGAGAATTTATCGCGGAACAATACCTTTCGTCTCTTGTGGCGACGTAATCCGGCTCCCGCAGTTATCTTGATCTTCTGTTGGTTGCACTCTGAATTAAATACTGATTCAAGGTGGTTTAGATTTATGCTTAGGTTTTTGATGTGCAAACAATTCCAGAATAATTTTCTTTTCCACAGGTGGGGATGAACCCGTTGGCTCGCAAATTCCCTCCATGTTCCTGAACTTCATTGGTAGTGATATAGACTGGCAGTACAATACGGAACCAGAGAAAAACGCCTGTCTATCATCTCCTGAGCAGCGATGTTATTGGCCACGAGGTAAAGTCCTTGGCGGCACTTCAGTGCTTAATGGCATGATGTACATCCGCGGCAATAAAGAGGACTATGATGACTGGGAAGCAATGGGTAATCCTGGCTGGAAGTACAGTGACGTTTTGCCTTTCTTCAAGAAATCAGAAGACAACCTGCAAATAAACGAAGTTGGAACTGAGTACCACGCCACAGGTGGAATGCTTCCTATTTCCAGATTTCCTTATAATCCTCCGCTGTCTTATGCAATTTTGAAAGGAGGAGAAGAATTAGGTAACTTCATACACTTAAGCCTATAGTGAAACAATCTATACAAATAAATTGTTCTCCTTTTAGGATACAAAACACAAGACTTGAATGGGCAAAATTCCACTGGATTCATGATAGCTCAAATGACTAGCAAAAATGGAGTTCGTATGAGCTCAGCAAGAGCTTTCCTGCGCCCAGCTCGAAACCGCCCCAATTTCCACATCTTACTCAACACCACTGTATCAAAAGTCCTGGTCAATCCCACTACTAAGGCTACTCATGGTGTTGAAGTCATAGATCAGTACGGAAGCATGCGGAAGATACTTGTGAAAAAAGAAGTGATTGTCAGCGGTGGAGCAGTCAACTCCCCACAAATTCTACTTCTTAGCGGCATAGGACCTACAGAAGATCTTCGAAAAGTATGAATTGATAGCCGTTCTAAAAGAAAAATTTAATTTTTATAATTTTCAGGTTGGAGTACGTCCAATTCACAATCTACCTGGAGTGGGTAAAAATCTGCACAACCATGTGGCCTACTTCACAAACTTTTTCATCGACGACGCGGACACAGCAGCATTAAATTGGGCTACTGCAATGGAATACCTGCTCTTTAGAGATGGTCTTATGTCAGGCACTGGAGTATCTGATGTTACCGGAAAGATATCTACAAAGTATGCAGATTCGCCAAATGTTCCGGATTTGCAATTCTTCTTTGGGGGCTATCTAGCTGATTGTGCAAGAACAGGTCAAGTTGGGGAACTGGTAAGCAACCAGTCACGGTCCGTACAAATATTCCCAGCGGTATTACACCCAAAGAGTCGAGGTTACATCACATTGGCTTCATCTGACCCTCTACAACCACCAAGGATATTTGGGAATTACTTTGCCGAGGAGCACGATATTAAGGTTCTGGTGGAAGGAATAAAGTTCGCCATCCGACTTTCACAAACAGCTCCTTTGAGGGCATATGGTATGCGCTTAGATACCACTGTGGTCCAGGGCTGCGAAAACTTACAATTCGGATCAGATGCGTACTGGGAATGTGCAGTAAAACAAAATACAGGTCCAGAGAATCATCAAGCAGGATCGTGTAAAATGGGTCCGGCTAGAGATCCTCTAGCTGTTGTCGATCACGAGCTGAGAGTGCATGGCATTCGGGGGCTTCGTGTAATTGACGCTTCAATTATGCCAAAGGTAACATCTGGAAACACACATGGTCCAGCAGTAATGATCGCCGAAAAAGGTTCACATCTAATTAGAAGAGCCTGGGGCGCTGGTAGTTACTGATGTTAAGCAAAAAGCATATACCTCGCATTGTCCGCAATTGCGAACTCTTCCTTAGGTTAAATAATCATTATATGATAGTAATGTATTTATCAATTATTTTAAATCAACAAAATTCTACAAAATAAATTAAATATTTTGATTTTAATGGATCAGTGTTCGTTAAAAATTTTGAAAGCAAAACAACTATCGAGTACATACTCCTGAGGGCATTGCACAGTAGTATCTTTTTAAAATTTTATATCTTAAATAATTATAATTACAATTTTTACAAGCGGTCCATGATCTAGTTGAACTCTTTTTCCTATTTCATCAGAATCTCCTTACTTTTCTTAGGTGGGCCCCTCACGCTCAGTTTTTTACTGTGCAGTCCAAGATTGCGCGTAGGGTGAGTGCAAGAAATAGAACCACGTTCAGTACAAAATTTACGACTAAGCAAAATCTGTCGCCAGCAAATTTTTAACTGTACAAACAAAAACTGTACACTTAAAGCGATTTAAAGAAGTAGGATTAAACTTTTAACTGTACAAAAAAATACGCAGTGAGTGTGATAAACTGTATAATTTGCACATATTTCGCTACACTTTGATTCTGGCAAAGGCTTTGAGACTCTTATCAACGCACAATTGATAAAATATCTCGAAGCAAGCAAACTAATCCATGATCGCCAATATGGTTTCCGGACGCTGTACTGGCGATTTGATGACATTCCTCACCGAGCGTTGGCACTATTGCCTTCATAGCTTTGGTGAGTCGGGTGCGGTTGCGTTGGACATCTCGAAGGCCTTTGACAAAGTCTGGCACTCTACCCTTTTAGCCAAACTCCCAGCATTTGGTCTAGACCCTTTTCCTCTTACTTGGATTGATAGTTTCATTTCTGACCGTTCCATCCGGGTTACTGTGGGCGGTGTCATCTCTATCACTTTCAACATTAATGCCGGTGTGACCCAGGGATCTGTATTGCCCCCCACTATTTTTCTGCTCTTCATTAATGATCTCCTATCTCTTACCTTTAATCCAATTTACAGTTTTGCCGATGACAGCACCCTTGATTTCGAGTACTCATACGAATCAGTGGCTGCCTCCCGCGGAAATGCGACTGATATTAATCGAGCGCGCATGTTTGGATCGCTTAACGATGACATTATTAAAATCCTCGCCTGGAGCAGGGCGAACCACGTCGAATTCAATGCATCCAAAACCCAAAGCTGTCTGATTTCCCTTAAAAAATCTACAAACCCCCTCCTCCCCTCTTTGTCAATGGAATGAGTATCTCTTCTAACTTGAACATCCTAGGAGTCCAGGTATCTAACGATCTTAGTTGGACGGACCACATCTTTGCTATCGGAAAGAATGCAATGAAGTTCCTGGGCTTTCTGCACCGATGCAAAAAAATACTTTACCCCATATGATTTAGCGCTCATCTACATCACATATTTGGGCAGGGGCAAGACGTACTGCATTGTCTGCATTAGACAAAGTCCAAAAAAGCATTTAACCCTTACGGGCACAATCAGGTACCTGGGTAACTCTTCCAATTTTTCCCCCAGAATTGATTTAGAAGTTTTCTGAAACAATAGTTTCCAGCTATCCTCGGACCCTATAATTATGAAGCAATTTAGATACTTCATTCAATGTCATCTGTCGTATCCTTGCAAATCATTGTTAAAAAATTTACATTCTTAATTCTGGGGGAAAATTCGAAGAGTTACCCGGGTACCTGGTTGTGCCCATAAGGGTTAAGCTCATTGGCGATGAGACGATTACTTCCACAATCGACTCCCTGGAGCATCGACGTAATGTTGCATGCCTATCGCTCTTTTATCGCTATTATAACGGACAATGTTCTAATGAAATCTCTGGTCTAATTCCTCGCTATTTTATCCCAACGCGTAATACCCTCGCATCGAGCCATCTTCACCCTTTCGTCATCGTGACAAGACCTAGCAGAACAGTGAATTTTCGAGAATCCTTCTTGAGACGAACTATACGAGTATGGAACAGACTACCATCTTCTGCCTTCCCTGCTGACTATAGGCCGAAATTGTTCAAGCAGAATGTGCACCGATATTTACACTCGACCTCCTAACTGCCCTTATTCCATATCCTAATTTTCCTACCTGCCAAGGCTGTGCTTAACATCATAGGGTATCCCGAGCTTTGGCATCACCGTAAAAAAATAAAAATAAACCGCACAGATGAACTTTGTAAAAAACTGAACGTGAGTGGCCCGCCTAAATCAAAGCTTAAGATCTGCTTACAGAATATCTTTAACACGTTGAGTGACAGGATACCACCGGGGGCGCATCCCACAGAAAAAATTCTTCATCTGCCGGGGTACCACTCGTAAAATACTTCTTTACAGGACATGGAGTTGGATTTGAGTTACGATCACGGCCCGCAATTGAACAATTTCGAGAACCACCCCACCCGATCAATAATAATAGATCTGTAAATGGATAACTACGTGACGTATTCTTAGTTCTACAGGTTCGGTCCATCATCTCGATGGCCGCCGAGCCTGTGCTGTAACAAACTAATCGAAAGATTTCAGAAATTTAAGTACCCTCTAATTGAGCAGCTATAGCCAGGTTTTCCTAATACGAATATTATCTCTTCGCCTTGATCTCTTATTCCGCAATCATTGTTTCAATAGCTCCAAAATTTCTTGGCATTAAACTAGTTCTAACCGAATTCACACCCCACCAGACGCCCCATAAAAATTCTGACCCTAAGTTGTTTACAAACAACTTGCCTATTAAAGTGCAATTTTATGCAATTTTACGATTGCAGTTTTCAAGTTCAAGAACGAAAAACAAATGGTCACTTGCTTGGAAAAAAATGAGAGGGAGATTTATTTGGGTGTGGGAATTTTAAAACCTTTTATATAAACAAAAATTTATGGGTTTTATAAGAGGGGAAGGCTTTGTGAAATTCGGCAAATTGGTGCTGACCAGGATGATGGCGGAAAGTGCATGCCGGAGAGGAGGCGGACTTTGAATTGCAATCCGCGCTTAGCAACAATCCCGAGTTTTGATTGGTGGCAAAGAAAAAATGCGAACTGAAAAGTAAGAATTTAAAACGTTGTTGTAAAGAATTTGTACTATTTGGTTCGCGTTTTTTAGAACCTGAAATGAAAAGCTGTGTAATCAAGACTGAGTATTTGAAGTTGCCAAATCTGTAACACCTACCTGTAAACATTTTGAAATCAACAGTGGATTAAATACTCTGAATTCCAAAGTGATTGTTTCACCTACTAAAACCACCCAAAAACCTCCACAGTTTTATGGTATCAGAAGTGGGATAGTGACAGTGATTAGTGACACTCGTGCATTTTGGTTGAGGTGAATTGATGAAAAATTCTCTTTGGTAAAATCGAAATTGGTATATCAGTGAAGGCTAACAGTCATCAGGATCAAAAGCGTGGTCCGCAGTCTTTTCTTCCTGTATTTTAGGATCGCATCTAAGGTCAGAGTTTTCATATTATTTCCATTATTAAATTTCACAAATTTCTTATTCTGAATTCCTCTTAACGGAAAAATAATCATATCGGTGCATGAACTAATTTCCGTTAGTGCATAGCTAATACACATGCAGCTAGAGTGATGTTGTGTTGTGTAGCGGTAATTGGGAATATTCTCGGACATTTTGAAAAGTGGGAATACTACGTGCATTTTCCTTTTCCCCTAGAACTCTTCTAAATCGTAATTTGAAATTTCGTAACATTTGAATGAAAAGACTTTAGAATCAAGGAATTGTGCGGATATTCTTGTTTCAGCGTTATGACAAATTTGAAATATTTTGAATAAACTCGGACATTTTATGGACAGACTTGAAAATTTAACCGTTAGACAACTGCAAAGTTTACTGAAAGGCCTGGGCCTATCGCAGCGCTATAGATTAAAATCAGATTTAATCGAGAGGTTGAATAAATCTTTAAGGGTGGATAACGCGACGAGTTCCGAGGAGATTGTAACAACCTAACCGAAAGATTTCAGAAATTTAAGTACCCTCTAATTGAGCAGCTATAGCCAGGTATTCCTAATACGAATATTATCTCTTCGCGTTGACCTCTTATTCCGCAATCATTGTTTCAATAGCTCCAAAATTTTTTGGCATTAAACTAGTTCCAACCGAATTCACACCCCACCAGACGCCCCATAAAAATTCGGACCCTAAGTTGTTTACAAACAACTTGCCTATTAAAATGCAATTTTATGCAATTTTACGATTGCAGTTTTCAAGTTCAAGAACGAAAAACAAATGGTCACTTGCTTGTAAAAAAATGAGAGGGAGATTTATTTGGGTGTAGGAATTTTAAAACCTTTTATATAAACAAAAATTTATGGGTTTTATAAGAGGGGAAGGCTTTGTGAAATTCGGCAAATTGGTGCTGACCAGGATGATGGCGGAAAGTGCATGCCGGAGAGGAGGCGGACTTTGAATTGCACTCCGCGCTTAGCAACAATCCCGAGTTTTGATTGGTGGCAAAGAAAAAATGCGAACTGAAAAGTAAGAATTTAAAACGTTGTTGTAAAGAATTTGTACTATTTGGTTCACGTTTTTTAGAACCTGAAATGAAAAGCTGTGTAATCAAGACTGAGTATTTGAAGTTGCCAAATCTGTAACACCTACCTGTAAACATTTTGAAATCAACAGTGGATT